>CAUYQV010100034.1:0-22088 GCA_963574575.1 Galagoides demidoff | reverse complement strand
GGCGGAGGCAGGAGACTCGCTTGAGCCCAGGAGTTGGAGGTTGCTGTGAGCTGTGATGCCATGGCACTCTACCCAGGGGGATAGCTTAAGGCTCCGTCTCAAAAAAAAAAAAAAAAAAAAAAGAAATAGACTTTACATCTTTTGTATTAACCTGGGAAGTGGAATATATTCTTCTTAGTAAAGCATCACAAGAATGGGAAGGAAGAATCTAACATACTCAATTCTAATATGAAGGCAGTAGATAAGCTAATATGAGGGGTGGGGTAGAGGAATGAGGGAGAGAGGACAAAGTGGAGGGATGGGGGGGTCACAGTGTATGGCACACCTCATGGGGGTGGGACACAATTACAAGAGGGACTTCACCTAACAGCTACAATCAGTGTAACATAATTCTCTGTACCTTCAATGAATCCCAGACAATAAAAAATAAATAAAACAAAATTAAATAAATAAGATAGCATCGTGTAATGAAACAAAATGGAGCATGGTACTCTATAATATCATATTCCAATGTAATGTCCCCACTGTAGAACAAATGCAGACTCCTGCCATGCTTCTCATAGATTATGTTAATACTGCCTGGGATTGGTTTACTTTTTTGGTAACTATATGCTGTGTTGTCCTAAATTATCCTTACTATCAGAATTTTATTAAATTGGTCCCTTAGTTAAACCATCACTCGCCTGTCTCCTAATTTTAAAATATTGTTTATTTAAATCAAGAAAATAATAATTTCATATTTATCCCAGTTCAATTTATTATAATTACATTCATTTCCCAGACTGCCAGTTTTATTCTGACTGTGATTTTCCATCCAACGCCTTTAGTCTCTCCCCCAGCTTGTCATTCCTGATCTTGCAGGCTCACTTTTGATATTGTCATGTAAATCTGTTTGCATCATCTATAAAATCATTTCCAGGACCTGGAAGCCCGAGGACCAGCAGACTCACACCAAGACAACGCCATGAATAAGACACGAGGTATGGAAACCATGTGTTATCTCTTTCAGGTGAAGCAGTGGGGCCCTATAGGGTGGAGAGGAGGGAATGGGGCAAAGGGGAGGGGATGGGGTGAAGGGGAGGAAGTAGGGTCAATTGTCACCCCAACCCAGAGTTTGGCAGGAGGGGAAGCCCCAGCCAGCTCAGATAAAGAGCTGTCATGCCTAGGAATGGTTTAGAACAGACATCCTCAAACGACACCCACATGTGGCCGGCCAAGGACATTTATCTGGCCCGCCAGGTGTTTTTGCCACCACTGCCTGTCCTGCTTAGCAGAGGACTCGTCCTGGGGCCCACAGTCCAGCCCTCCCACAGTCTGAGGGACAGTGAACTGGCCCCCTGTTTAAAAGTTTGAGGACGCCTGGTTTAGAAACTCTACATCCAAGGTAGGGCAGCACCTAAGTTAGATACAGAGGGAGGAGGTGGAAGGCTTTGCACCGGTGTAAAGCTGAAGATACTGACAGAGAAAGAGAGAAGGTAAAAACAGGAAACAGGAAACTGGCCTGGGCAGTGCAGGAATGAGACAGGACAAGCGAAGATTGAAGCCTATTTCCTGAGCAGGAGATGCAATAAACATATGCTATAAACAAACACAATATACAAGAAAAAGTCAGCAGGGAGCACAGTGCGTTCTGGATGTCAGAGGACTTACTCAGGACGGTGTCATCCAGCACATCAGTGGGGGACCCTGGAGTTCAGAGGAGGATTATGTCTGGGCGTAAAGTGGGGGAGACAAGTCTGGTGACTGATGTCGTGAAGGGGAGAAGAGGAAGGGATAAAGAACTCCAGGGAGGGGCGACCGGAGGGAGAGGGGCTCAGGCAAGTGCAGGGAGCCTCCGCAGTGACAGTGTCCTGTCTGCCGAATGAGCCAAGATTTCCAAGCAGTGGCTGATTCAGGACGGATTTTTCCAAGTTCATTTCAGTGTTAGGACGTGAACACTTGAAGCAGGCACATTCATGAGGGGTCATTATAATCACAGCAGGTTTAAAAAAAGACTCTGGGATGTGTCACTCCTCCCTGGGGCCAGCTTAGAACGGGCGTCCATCCTTCCAAGGTGGCTGCCGCTACTCCTTGGAGGGACACAGGGACAGCTCAGCCCTGACTCTCTGCAGACGACTTAAGCCAAGGCCAGTGCCAGGCTCTTGTGTGCCATCTCCTCAATATGCCTCTTCTCCTCTTGCCACCAGCTGCCAACTTACTTAGGGAGGCGGAGGGATGGAAGGTGGTGCTATTGCTTTTGACTTGACTTACTGTTTTGGTCTTTTACACATAATCTGCCCCCTGACCCAACATTAGCATAATGCTCATTAATCAAGCTCTGGCCCCCAATTAATGACCAGCTGTGTGGATGGCGTGAATTTAATAGCTTCTGAATCAGTCAGGCAAGAGGTTAGGCAAATGATTTTGGCAGGAGGGGTGGGGGACATCCTAATTCCCAGTGAGCCCGGAGGCACGCACTCATGCAGTAAGCTTGTGCCATCGCCTTTGTGAGCCCCTGGAGGAAGGGACGGGGCTATTCTCTTCCCTTCCCCTCCCCCAGCCGCAGCCTACCCCAGACGGACTGGAGACAACACTCTCTTCCATCCTTCTGGCCTGGGGTCACACCCCCCCACCTCACTGCCCAGGCAGCCGGCCAAAGAAGAAAGCCTTGATTTATTGCTCTTGGCAGCATCGAGGCTGGGCATTTCTATAAACCCAGTACCGGGGCTGACTAATAAAACATACACTCAGATTCGCCCCTCAATAAATGTCTTTCAACCTTTAATCCTGTTTGTAGCAGTCTTTAAGGGAGCATTGATTCAGCGGGCAACGAGGGCTTCTCCTCCCATCTATCTCCCGCCAATCGATGTCCTGTCACCCCACTCCACCCAGCCCGACAAAGGACAGGCCTCTGAGGGGAGAGGAGGGCATCCCTCCAGATTTATTTCATTTCTTATGAAAGGAGTTTTTAAAACTGCCACCAGTTTTCGCTCCTGGAGGGTTTTTCTGATCTTCAGCTGTTCTAGGCGACCTCCGTGAATTTGAAACACGAAGCCCAGGTCACGCTGAAGAGTCTTTAGTCCAACTCATCCAAAGCAGAGCTGCGTGTCTGTGCTGCGTCGTCTTCCCATGCTCTTTCCAAGGTTTCCCACCTTAGTTAATAACACCCACAACCAGCCGGTAGCCCCAGCCACACACCTGAACTGGCTCTGCCCTGCCCTCCCCTCCCTGCCTATCCAGACAATCCACAAGACTCATCACCGCATCCCGAGTCTGCACCTCCCGTCCAGGCCAAGGTCACATCCACATTTCAGAAGCTGACTGAAGTCATTCTCTTCCCTTCCTCCCCCCGGTGCAGACCATTCCAGGAGCTCGTGCTCAGATCCCTATTATTCGAACTTCCCATCAGATGCCCTTGCTGCAATGGCTGTGATGTGGTCCTGTTTCTAAAACCCAGCACCCCTGATCACACACGGTTGGGTAATTTGTTAAGCTCATTCAGCCAGTGAGCCTCTGAGTGAAGGTGGGGCCCCGGTCACCCCATCCCTAATCTGCCGTTCTCCCCCTGTGGACATGAGCGCCCTTCTGAGGTAGAGGGTCAGATTTCATCTGTTTCTGTGACCCCCGCTTGCTTCTCGGCATCTAACACAGGTCCAGCATTTTAGTGAATGTTTGGCAAATATTTGCTCACAGAATATACCCATCAACTGCATCCTGAGATCACGCAAGTGTGAATATCATGAGTCTTCAGGGATATTTTCAGGGCATTCTCGGGGGCGGGGGAGAAAAAGCAACAGACAACTAAATATAACATGAGGGTCTTAGAAGGGGATCTGTGGACCTTAACAGGGTCAGAATCAGCTGCTCAGTGTTGAGCTATAAATAAGTGTCGTGGTCCCGCCTGGAATTCCATTTCTTGGTCTCAGAGCCCGTAGACTGATGAACGGAGGTGGGTCTACACCCGCTGCGCATGCTGTGAGCAAATCAAATCACACAGCGAGTGCAGAGAAGGTTCAGCAGATAGCACCAAGGTAAACTGTCTACCATCCCTAGCAATATAGGGACAAGCCCTGGTGGCAGTGCCCAAGGCAAATCTTATCCCCATCCTTGCTCCCCTTCTGATCTGTTCCAAAAGTCACTGTCCCTCCCAGCTGGCCCCTCCTTAGTCTCTTCAGTGGTGATGACAGCCAGATTTACCTGTGATCTTCCAGCAGAGATGCCAGGGTACCTCTGCTATGTGATTGAATTAGCAACAATGTATCCAATTTCCAGGGAGACTTTTGACAGAATTTTCCTGACAGCCATCCAGATTAATGCACCTGCCAAAGGCCATTCTCCTAAAGGAACCAGCTCTGCAGGGCTGATTTCCCCGCCCCACGCTCCACTCCTACCTGTTGTCCAACTCTCCTGCCTCTCCTTTCTAAGCAGAATCATCAAGAACTAGCTTAGACTGTGCCCTTAAGCTGACAGTGTGAACATCTCACTCACCCATCGTCAGGAAAGACACTAATAAGAAGAAGCGGCCAATTCAACCAGAAGAGGCATGAAAGTCAGCTTGCGGGTTCCAACTTCTGGCGTTAAAAATCAAATTGGGATGCAAGCTAATGCATTTTCATTAGCTTCTCTATCAATCTTAGCTCTTATTCCTTATACCAAAAGGAAGGCCCACTCCCCCCTGCACCTTGTTCTAAATGGCTTTCCAAAGCCTGCCACGGTGGGAAGCTAAGAGCATGGTTGGAGATCAGCCTCTGTGGAGACATGACCTTTCAGGAGATGATGGCTCAGCCTACCCCACCCCCTTCCCACAGCCCTCAACAAAGTCCCTCAGAAGTGAAAATGTGACCTCTTCTCAGGACAGCCAAGTCCAAGCAAGCCTGCAGAGCTTACCATCCCAGGCTGCCTAGCGAGGGTCAACGGCTGGACACAGCTATGCCCATAGGAACATCTGAGGTCCAGGCTCTGATCAGAAGGAGGTGGGACAGAGCAAAGCCCTGGGTCAGAGGCCGGTCAGCCTCCAGGACAGCCCTGAGTTTTCCTCCTCCTTGTGTCCAAGCCCACATGGACCCCCATCCTTATTGTATGTGGGCAGGAGTCAGTGCCTTAAAATAATGGAATGAGGCAGAAGGGAGGGTGCTGGAGGCTTGTCTGGAAAGGCAGGGATGCCACACACGGTGCTGTCTGGGATCACTTGCTGCAGCCTCCAAACTATTGAGGGGCAGGAAGGGTTCTCTTAGGCAGCCCACTCCATGCCAGTCACCAGGCAAACCTGAGTGCAACAGTCCTCAAGACAGTTCCCTCTGATGGATGACGGGGCTGAGGCTCCCATCCCTGGGCCTTGGTCATGAATGTCCATGGGGGTCCCCAGAGTCCTCAAATCTGAGTCCCCCAGGTGTTCAAAATACCAGATACCAGGGAAAGTCCTTGCCTGTCTTCTGTAAATTTGGGGCTTCTAGAGAGGGTGGAGAAGCTAGAGTAATTTCAACTTGGCTCCAGAAATTGGTTACAAAGCAGAAACCCAGATGTTTTCTCTCTTTTTTTTCCCTCACTCTAAACATCAAATCAGGCAGCAGCTTGCAACACTCCGTGTGGCCCAGCTGAAGAAATTCTAAACATCGCTTCAAGGATCTAACTCACAACTCATCTTAAAGCATCACAAGAAAACTCCCTTTAGAGAGGGAGAGGGGAAGTGTGTGTAAATGAGCTGAAGTGTGAGGACGGTCTGAATAGGAGAAGTGTGAATAGGGAGCCTGGCTTTCCATTGTTACAAGGCAATAAATTTAATGTAATTCCTAAAGGCCAACCCAGTTTTTTCTTTCTTTTTATTTTTAACTCCTTTTTACATTTTCAGAATTATACTTTAATTAGCATAACATTTAAATTAGTGAATGGAATCTTAATTAGCAGAAGAAATAGACTTTTGTTGGAGTAGTAACTAAAACAAATAAATCCACTTCCTCTTTCAAGAGCCGTTTGCTTATGGCGCATTTAATAGCCTAGTGTACCATAAACAATTTGAGGAAAAGATAAGTAATTAAATTAGAAGACATACTGGCCAGCTCCCAGCTTGAATGGTTCCTTCCCTTTTCACTTTTTGTCTCAGGAGGAAGACTCACTCCCAACTCCCCCATGAGGGGGGTTCTTCTTTAGACTTGGAGAACAAAGATAGGGCCCTCTGGACTCTTGTGTATTTCTCACAATTACAATCTCTTGACACCTGGCAGGTTCAAAAACTCTTACCTCAAGTCTCCTGCTTCTGTTTCCCCTCTGAATTTTTTTTTAATTAAATCATAGCTGTGTACATTAATGCAATCATGGGGTACAATGTGCTGGTTTTATAGACAATCTGAAATATTTTCATCAAACTGGTTAACATAGTCTTATGTTAACGGCATTTTCTTAGTTATTGTGTTCACCAGGCCAGGAAAAGCACTAAGCCAATCAAATTTAAAAAGGAGTTCTTAATAGGTCCCCCCCTTTTTATCTCTTTCCTGGCCCCTTCAGAACAAACATGCTTCACTCCACATCGGGGGCATTGGGAGAGAGAGCTGGCAAGCAGAGCGTCACATCAGAGCAGGCACAGAGCAAGGTGTCTCCGGGAAATGTCTCTATAGCTTGGAGACTTCTTAGAGGCCTCAGATGGTCCTGGCCACCCACCCATCTCAGATATGGAAACTGAGATTCAGGAAGATAAAGGCCCTTTTTGTAGGCTGGCCAGGGAGGCAGCTGCCCTCAAGGCAGATATTTTGGCTTTCAGTCTGAGCTCTTTGTACCATATTCTAGACAAATGTTCTTCGAATACATGGCCAGGATTTCTAAGACAAAGCTATTCTGGCTTAAGTTTTAGGCAGGATACAGGCTCAGGGCTCAATGTGGCCCTGTTGGCAGATGACCTAGCTAAACTTTTTGTGCTCTTCTTTACTCAGGAAACAATAAACAACCAGTAAATGGTCCAGCCTCGAAGAGGCCAAAATATGAGTTGGGTGCCATTGATGGGATCAGTGTTTGGTCAGTTCACAAAAAGACATTAAGGATGAGAAGGAACCAGTCACAGGCTGTCAGCTGACCTAGTCCTGACTTCTTGAGGATGTGTGTGCTAGTCGAAGACCTCACTGGTCCTGCCCACCAGTCCCTGAGGCTCGCCAGCCCCTCGGGGCACCAAAGGTAAGGCTGCCTGCATACCCTCCCACCAGGGTTCTGCTATAGGAGTCACCTGACACACACACTAGTTGTGTGAACTTGGGAAGTTAATCCACCCCCTAAGCCATCTGCTCAGTTTATACATCCCTTCACTCAATGCTTGTATTTATTCACTATTTATTCAGCGCCTACTATATTCAAAACATTTCTGCAGGTAGAAATGCAGAGATGACAAGACAGACAAACTCCCTGTCCAGACAGCTTGCATTTCTAATGAAGAAGTCAGAGTACAAAAGAAACAGTTGACATGATAGTATATAGTGACAAGCGGTGTGGGTCGTACTGAAATGAGGAGGAGGGATTAATTCAGAAAGTGTACGGGGCAGACCTGCCTCTCTGGAGCTTACTTCGGCAGAAACCTGAAATCCAAATGGCAGTTAGACCATTGGCAGGCAGCAGACCCTTTCTGAGGGGTCACAAGTACAAAGACCCCTAGGCAAGAACCGGTTCCATATGTTTGAGGTGTGCAAGAAAGCCGTGCTTGGAGTAGGTGAACGAGGTTGGAGAGCTTTGCTAGGGACAGATCATGGGTGCCCCTTAAGTCTATTCGTGGTTTTTATTTGGAGTCTCTAAATAGGTGTTGCTGCCTCATAGGACCCCTGCCAGGCTCAACCCCATGGGCCAACGTGCCTAGTACTATGGTTGTGACCATAGCAAATACCTAATAAAATAACAATTATCATTATGGTGTTTATAGACACGATAGGATATCCTACCAGTGACTAAAGAGAGATGAGCTCGGTAAGCACACCTGTCGCATGCTTTGCGTTTGCTCCCCTTGTTTCATTTTGCCCTCGCAGGTAGACCTGGTGAGTGTGCCACTGCAGGAACTCTCGAGGACAGAGGTGCTGCTCCTCCCTTGCTTCTGGCCTTTGGGACGTGTCAGGTTATATTAAACGATATGCTGGGGACGCACGTGGTTTGTTTACACTGCAGGGACAATGGTGAGAAAGACTTGGCGATGACCAGAAAAGCAAGTGTCTCTCACAAGAGAACAGATATCATCACTGGATGCTGCTACATTTCAGCTCAGTCTCGAAATTAAAAAGGTTGTGCCAAAGGATTCCTGGCTTCAACCAAGAATGTTGAACAGAACTACATCTATAGTCATCAGAAGATGGGTTCCTTCTAGAGAGTCTAATGAGTAATTTGAAATTCTCTGCTTCCCTTTGGTTCGTTTCAGTGAATTCCAGTGCCTGAGAACATGTGTCTCTCTTACTGTCTGAGAATACCTCCTTAATTAAGTTGTCATATAATGATAGCTTTTATTCCAGGTTATGAGGCTAAATGTGATAATATGTTTGAATGACTTTAGACACTTGAAAAGAGCGGTATTAAAAATTAAATTTTATTGAAGATTTATTATGTGCAGGCACAGTCATTAGTGTTTCAAAAGCACTGACTTTCATTTGGTCTGCCTATTGAGCATAGACAATAGGTTCTTTTATCATCCCTATGCTACAGATGAGGAAACTTAGGCACACAGAAGGTGAAGGTCACTTAGCTAAACCATAAGCGGCAGAGGCAAGAATTGAACCCTTGAACTCTCACCTTAACTTGGCTGTCCACTACTCTGAGATTTTGTTGTTGACCCTCAGTACAACTGGGAAGATATTAAGGGTAAATGATACAATGATAGAATCGAAGCCTCAGGGAGTGACCTCATTCAAGGTGTTCATAGTTGTCAAAACTCTATACCTTGTGATAAAATCTTATAACCCATCTAAAGCGTTCATTCTTAAAATGCAAATCTATATGCAAGTCGAAACAGTAGGCTGAAATTATGCTGAGAGAGAGACACATATGAAAACCTTCCCAAGGCTGACAGGTCTGCAGAGAAACAGGAGAGAGTATGGTCAGTTCTGGTCTTAGTTCAGGCCAGCTTAGCCACTTGCTGGTTGTATGACCTTGGACCCATCAATGTATCCTCACTTGCTGGTTACATGACCTTGGTCCCTGTCAATGTATCCTCTTTGAGTTCTGATTTCCTTACACAAAACATGGAGGTAAAATCTATTTTGCAAGATTTTTTTTTCAAATTAAATATGAAATAATCTATGTATTTTGTGCAATACTTGAATAAAATAGATGCTCAAAGGTGGTAATGATTATTACTGTTTTTTGGTACTATTCATATTATATGCTGTATCTTATGTGGAAGAATTGGATTTGCTTCTGGCTTGGCCACTATAGTTGAAGAAATGATCATATGGCTCAGCGCCTGTGGCTTAATCAGCTAAGGAGCCAGCCACGTACACCTAAGGTGGCAGGTTCGAATCCCCAGCCTGGGCCCGCCAAACAACAATGATGGCTGCAACCAAAAAATGGCCGGGCGTTGTGGTGGGCGCCTGTGGTCCCAGCTACTTGGGCGGCTGAGGCAGGAGACTCGCTTGAGTCCAGGAGTTGGAGGTTGCTATGAGCTGTGATGCCATGGCACTCTACCCAGGGGGACAGCTTGAGGCTCCGTCTCAAAAAAAAGAAACGATCATAAATCCCAGGCCATATTCTCATTCCAGATACTGTTCAGAGGGCAATATTTGAAACGATCTTCTGTGCTAGCTCCACAGACACAGGGCCTAGGACTCTGTCACCACAGGAGCATCCCTGGTGCTTGGCACAGTATACAATAATAAGTACTCTAGATTGTCACTGAGTGAGCGTGTCTTCTTCCTATAGAAACCAAGCCCTGTCTACCTATTTCAGCTAAAGGTCCAATGAAGGAATGGGAGAAAGCCAAGGTCATCATGGGGCACTTTTCCTTTTTAACATCTGGCAGCAGACCATCTCCTACAAAGAGTCTTCCTTCAAGACAGGCCATGAGAAATACCTCAATCACTATATGAACCCGAGTAATGGAAATCACTGCTTACATTGTGCTGGGGAATTTCTAATACTTCTCGATTTAGGACTATATGACTTTAGGGTTTAGGATCAGAACATCTGTACATTTATCCAACATTAAGAGACAGCTGTAGATCTGGAGGACAATAGACATTAAAATCTGAGACCAAGGTCACTGAGATAGGAAAGGGGTCGGGCTCCAGCCGAGATAGGAGGACATCAGGAAAACTCATAGCCTTAATTTGATCAATGCAAGAAGACTTCCTGGACCTTAGGAAGCTCTTGATAGAGCAAGAAGGCTTTAGCACCCAGTGCAAAATAGATGGGGGATGTCATGTCAAGAATTCAGACACGTTGCGAAAGGCTTGGGACCCAAATGAGGAGACTGAACAAAAGAAGCATCACGTCTGTTCCCTCCACCCAGTACTCCCTGTGAATAAGCCGACGGAAGAAAAAGCTTTTCCAGCTCCAGGCCCCCTCAATTCCACTCTGGCCAGGCAACTGCAGAGAGCAATAAAACTTTAATGGCTCCCAGTGGGTCGATTCGGCAAGAAGGAAAGTGTTATAAATCTCTCCTGATGCTTATGTGCAGCTTAAAAACAAACGGCTCCAATCACACTTAGCAGAGCCAGCCAATTTCCCCAGCATGCGGATACGGTACAGCAAGATTTACCCACCTGCACGACTCGGGGGAAGGAGAAGTTTGGAGGAGGCAGGGGGAAGAAAGGTCAAACTGTGGCACGAACGTCAACAATGGCACAACACGTGGGGTAAGGCAAAGACGTGGCATGCATGTGATGACCCCGCAGAGCAGCCATGGACAGGCAGCCAAAATGAATCCCCTCCACCCCGTAGTGAGATGTACCCATGAAAACACATTTCTGGCTGCAAAATATCCTGCTGGCATTGCTCCTCCGAGCCCTCCAGGGAGCCGCCTGTTCCTTTGTGGTCTCCTATCATGGTGGCTGGTCTCCCAGCAGCTCCGAGCCTCTTACTAACCAGTGTGGACTTAAGATGTATAAACACAGTTTCTTGTCTCCCTGAACCCCAGAAACATTTGAATGGGAAGTATTAGGGAGCGAGAAGCCTTCGTCCAGTATAACTCACTGTCTCTCCCTTACCACCCAACTCTACCCATCCTCTAGCCGCCAAATCCTTAGCTCTCATCTGCTTGGAGTGCTCTGCACGGTCACAGCAACTCCTCCATCAACAGCAGGACGCGTTTCAAGCACGCACTTTGTTGGAAGAGAGTCGGCTAATGACTGTAAGAATTAATTCCAGAAGCTGCAGAACGTATAACATTGCAACCTACTCTCAGGAACAGAGTTACCACATTATTACAAATAATATTACAAATTCCTATAACAAGGATTTATAAGGGCTTATGTGTTGGGCCCAGTGGCTAAAGTTCTTTTAAGTGCATTATATCATCAACACTCCAAATGATCTGAGAATTAAACATTTTTCCCTCCTTTTTTTATTTCAGGTTAATATGAGGATACAAATGATCAGGTTATAATGTTTGTGTTTATTAGGTAAAGTCTCTGTTGTAGTCCTTTTCCTCCTTCTTAACAGACTGGGAAGCTAAGATTTAGAGAAGTTTGGTGATTTGTCTGAAATTCGGCAGATAGGAAAAGGAGAAGTGAGAAGGAGAATTGAGTTAATCTGACTCCAAAGTCTACACTCAGTCTATAATTATATAGGGAAAAAAAATCAAAGGTTAATTCTTTTTAATGACATATAATTTTCATATGTAATAAGTAAAATAATAAAATTTTAAAAGTTGGTGCTTACTAAGTGTCTTCCATATGGCAGGCATTACTCAAAGCATTTACATCAATTAATGCACTTAATCTTCACAAAAATTCTACAGGAGTAAATATAACCATGACCCTCATTTTATAGATGAAGAAACTGAGGATTAACTAGACTAAGGTATTTATATATGAGATCACACATTGGGTGAAGGGTCACAGCCAGTAGTGAACTTGAATCTCTCTGATTCTAGAACCTTCACCTTAACCTTGCCCTGCCCTATGACATGAATAGCTCTGTCTTCAGGAGTTTTAGCACTAGAAAAAAGCTCTGACTTTCACTACCATCGAGGCCAAAGCACAGGCCAAGAAAGGGCAAAGACGGGAATCCAGGAGAGGGAGGGTGGAGCCTGCCAGGGTCCTCTGGTTCCCCACTGTCATCCTGTCCTTCACTTGTGGAGCTTCAGAAGACCTGGGTCCCCTCCTGACACTTCTGCAAAGGGCCACAGCTCTTGCTGTGCAGTTCATTTCTGAGCTTCCAACTTACCTCCGGGAGCTGCTCTCGAAGCTGGGAAGTCCCAGAAATGCTAACTCCAAGCGTAAGAGACGCCAAGCTAAGAGTAAGCAGGATAGGTCCTGATCACTTCTCCCTTGGTTTCTCACAGAAGTGCATGAACTGTGAGGAATGTGCCCTTGGCCTGAGGGCAGTCTAACTTCAACATTCACTGACTCCCTATTTGCAAATTTGCCTGCTCACCAAAATTTGTGACCTCCAAACCAATACCCACAATGTTTTGGGGGTCATCTGAGGATATGTGGAGACTGGTGAACAATTTGAGTCACCTGAACTCATGACCCCAGGTGAGGGTGAACAGGTAGTGCCCTGCCTTCTTGTGTCAGCTCCCGGTCTGGGTAATGCCATATTATTTTTACTTTGCACTTCTGTTGGTGGCTTCCCTGTTGGCAATGGCCCTCAAGCACAGAGCTGACACGTAATCGAGAGTTCCTAAGGAACACAGGCGGAGGGCTGTGACGTGCTATGTGCCTTACAGAGATTTGTGCGTCAGAGGAGCTTCCTTCAGCCGTGAAGTCTGGTGCCTGTGCGTGTGAGTTCAATGTCGACAAGTCAACAACGTATATTAAATAAGGTGTCTTTAAATAGAAATACAAATAAAATTATGTATCGATTAGTAGACAAAAGCACTGGGACCAGAGGCTCATAGGAACCTAACCGTGTGCCTCCCCTTAGGAGCAAAGCTGCATTCTTCACAAACTCAGTATTTGAGGTGACTTTGTAAACAGTGACCACAGATAAAGAGAATCAATAGGAACTATCTGATCCACCCCAGAGAATGGCTGGCTGTTGCCAACCAGCTTCAGTAGCTGTAAGGTCTTGAGAAATCTATTGTTACTTCATCAAGTAGCTACAAGTGTTCAATGAACTAAATGTACAGCATGACACTTGGCACACGGGGGTTAAGAAGCTCAGTGCATTCCAGCCACTATCATTATCATCAGTATCCCTCACTGAGAGGAGAGGACAGGGCAGTCTTAAATTATTCTGCCACCCACATACTCCCTAGCACTTATTTATCTGGGGCAGGAAAGAGGTTGGTGGAATATTTGTAATTATCCTACAGTTTTAAAAGAGAAAAACATAAATATGAACTCATCTGATGATTTTATTGCCTATTTTAGGTTACATAAAATATTTAAAGTGTTCTTATTTATTTTTGTTTATAGTGTTTTGAGTGGGCTTCTTCCCAAAGCAATCTCCAGGATGACATCCAGGCCTCCGCTTGCATGTTTCACAGCAGAAAATGGTTTCTCTCCTTCCCCCTTTCTCATTTCTTCTGTTGCAAACCATGTAATCCTTTGTTGGTTTTTTATTTTGCATTATAAAATGCATCTCCCCATGTAGCCTGTCCTCAGTGTCAGACGATGGTCTTCCCCTCTTTCTTGAATTTATGTTCTTCACGTTGCTCACGAGCTGAGTGATGAAATTTCTCCTGTAAGACAGGTGTGTTTGCATTTTCTCTCCACTCTCTTTCTTATCTAATGAGTTAAGGATGTAGCTGTTCGTAACCGCAACTTCCATCAGCCAGAACATCAATTTGTTCCACCATTTGTAGAACCTCCTTGGAAATCTGTAACATCCACAGTACTGATCAGCACTGTCCTCTCTTCCCATAAATTTTGTGTATTTGAAACTAACTATGCATTTTTCAAATCAAACAGGCTGTTTCTTCCTAGGGATCAACTGTGTTTAAGGGCCAAAGAATGAGGACGGTTAGGTGAGTGGCAGAGGGCAGTCCACGGGACACGCTACCCACGTAGGGCTGGTAAACTGTACTAACTGGGCCACAGTGGGGACACAAGCTCAGCTGTGTGGGAGGAGTGGGGACATAGCAGAGAGAACACTTTCTATCCCTCAGCCTGGGTCCCTCTTTGTCCCTTGAAGTGACAGAAAGGGTTGTGTTTCCTAGGGAGGTGATTATAGGTCCTTCAAGACTCCTGAGCCAGGCCAGCAGAATGTCCCCAGCATTGTCACTGACCTCTTGTTATGGAATAAGAGGCACAAACAAAACCCACGTTGGACGTCTTCTGACATCAGAGCAGAACAGAAAGATCACGTTGTTAAATGAGGTCTGACATGGGATTGGAAGGGATCAGAAGGCTGATTTGTCCACTCTCCTTCATCCTCTGTGGCCTATTTCTACTTCTGGACATGATTATCCCAAGAAAAACCCAAGTTCTGGAGGATTTTGTTCCTGCTTGTTAACATGGAAGAGTCAGAGGAGTACAGTTTGGGCAGACTCTCTCAGACACCTGGTTCGGTAGTCTTGGAGGACCTGTGATCACCTCCCTCTCTGTCCCCTACCCAATGACTCAGGGCTGAGGAATAGAAAATGCTCTGCCATGTCCCCACCTCTCCCACACAGCTGAGCTTACCTCCCCACTGCAGACCACCCTTACTACAATTCACCACCCCTCACCCAACTGCGGTTAATGTGCTCTATTCCTGGACCACTCCCTGTCACTACTAAAGGATGGCTTCACTGCGCTTCTTGTCACCCGGGCCCCCAAACTCAGAGTTGATGTATTATCAGTTGCCAAATTACGTTCTCAACAATCTTTCCCACATCTGTGTCACTCATTCTTATCTTTTTCTTATTCTCATTAACAAATTTTAATGAAGGGGCATTATTTGTCCTCTCCATTGTTATTGTTTTTAATTTTTGCCTGTACTTTCATCCTCTGCTACATCTCTGTCCCAAAGTTCAGCTCTGTTTTGAATTACGAGTGTAATGATCACTCTCTTGCTCAAAATCCTACAGTAGTCCCCCCCCCCATTATAACATTAGGTACAACCTTTTCAAGAGATCGGATGATATATTCCTGACTTACCTTTCACTTCTTTCCCCCTTCTCTCCTGCATGTAACCTACATTTGTGAGACAAATGGCCCTTCCCCTGTCCTTGAACACCCTATCATTTACTCTTCTATGCGTCTTTTTTTGACCCATCTAAGTCATTTTTCTGTCCAATATCACCTCCTCTGTAAAGCCTGTCCTGATATCACAACAACAACAAAAAAATTATCCTTCACTCTTCTGGACCATTATCAAACTTTGTTCCTATTTCTATGGATATATTTACAAGCAGCTGTGCCATAGAAATCTGTAGGAGTGGTTATTCCCCTATTCAGAATATCAGGTCTTGAGGGCAACCCATCTTCATCAACCCTCAGCGATGAGTACATAGCAGACCTCCATGTCTGTTTCTTGAAAGAGGCATTGACTCTGGAGACTCTTCTAGGCAGTTAAAGAGTTGGAATTATTAGTGCTTATTTTCAAACAGCTAGGGAATTATTGTGAGTCATTTCCAAGTAAATGTGAGTGGAAAGGAGGTAAAAGTATGGATGGCGCCTCCCCAGTCGAGCTGATATTTTCCAACCACAAGAGCTGTATCTCTTCTTTGTTTTCCTTCAGTATCTAGTCTAAGGCTATGGAGTCATTGATATTCAAAGACTGTTTCATTATCTATACTGTATTTTCAAGCTCCAGCGTCCTGCTACCCTTTCCCCAACTCTTCAAGAAGGACCCATTTCACTTTGTTATGTCAGATGGAGAGATGGACAGATAGGTGTACAGGTAAACATAACAGGAAATAAAACATCACCACGGTTAGATTTCTACCTTAGCTACTGAGTGGACTTCACTTGCCCCTGCTGAGCAAAGCAAGTCTTTTAAGGACAAGGCAAAATGGAGATGAACTGGGGAGAGCAGAGGGAGGGAAGTTCCAGCTACCTGAGTTGAGCAGATAACACTTGGGTAATGCATTTGGCTCTGAGTTTGTGCCGGCTAAGGCGAAACGAGGAAGGACATTGGCTTGTGTCGTTTGTTCTCTAAAAACAGAAAGCATACAAATTCATCAGTCAAGACAGCACTTTCTTTGGAACCAAACTTAAGCAGAAATTCACTGTGAGAGATAGCGTGGGGTTGCCATCGACAGGATTTATAAAAAGGACGTTGAGTGACAGAGTGGAAAAATACCTTCAGCCTCTTTTTTATAAAAGACACAGAAATGCTGTTCAATTGCCAAGTCTCATATTGATTCCCCGTAAAGGTAGAGGCATTACATTAAATCCCGGTGCGGTGAAGGCATTTCTTCAAGGAAGATGACGCTATTTACCCATCATTAGTATAGCATGTTTGCTGAAATGTTTTTTCTAGTGGCGATGATGGATTTGAGTTTATCCAACCCTATGCTCTCACTTCGTGCCTTCTGTTGCCAAGGGCAAGCTCCAACAAAAACCTGCTCGCAACGAGACACCCCATTAACTGCCAGCGAAACAAAGGGAAGCTAGCCTGCTGATCTGGGGGACCAAGCCTTGAAAACATGGACCTTTAATAAATTACATCGACCAGCACAAACGTTGACCCTCCCTCACGGCAAGTAAGATTTATTCCAGTGACATTTTGCAGCTCTGTCTCTGATCTTTAGCTTTGATGGGGTCTCTCAGGTGTCCTGGTACTGTCTTGTGGGGTCTTTACAGAAAGCATCTGTCATGTTATGTCCAAGGATAACCATTTCCTGCCTGGCTTAGGACAGGGTCATCTCTCAAAGCATCACTTGATTGTATACCCCTCAAAGGCAGTGAGCACATCTGTCTTCTTTATACTATTGTAACATCTGGCTCATACTAGGGACTCGGTTAACATTCGTTGCATGAATAAGATGCTTCTCTCTGTTCTTCCAGGAAAAAACGCAAGAGCTTTTTGCTAAGGTTGCACCTTCATTCTCTCCAAGGGGTGGGACGAGACTACAACTGTCTTCAGAAAAGAAAGCTACAAAGAGATGCAAACGAGCAATGGTGTAATTTTCAAAAATAAGCAATCTAATTATCTTTGCATCCTTGGACATACAGTAACCCAATAGGGCATAAACCTCAGATCATCACTTGCAATGGCTTGAAATGCAAAAGTCAACCAATACTTGCTCATTACTGCCCTACTGAGGTCTGACCCCTCACCAAACACTACTCTTAGTCCTAGTCCTCTATGTGAGTTGAGAATCACTGTTCTGAAAATCCCAAAGGGTACAGATTTTACATCCATTCTGCAAGACTTTTTGATGCTAAGTGAGTTATTGCTTGCTTGCAAAGAACAAGCCCTTTCAAGCAGAAGCGAAAAACAGAAACAGATCCCTGGGGACAGCAATACACCTGCAAGTATAACTATATCAGAATAGCTCTTAATCTCAAATCGAGCATCTTGGTATTTATTACACAATCCTTTTTATTTTTGATTTTGGTATCCAAAATAACTCTAGATATAATTTTTTAAATCTCTCTCCCCAGTAAAAAGAGATTTAGGGAAAGAACTAAAAAGAAAAGGGCAACATTACCCTGTTCGCTTGTGATTTTTTTTCTAAAATTTAGGCCTAAACCAAGCAGCCATGTCTACTGATAACAGATCGGGGTTCTTGGGCTGAGCAGTAATACGGACCTGGGTTTGAGCATCCCAGTTGTATGATCATGGGCAGTTTGCTCAACCATTTTAATCATCAGTGAATTTAATATAGAGATGATAAAAAAGCAGCTAACACTGTTAGCAAAATTCTGGTTATGTAGTAAACTCTTTAAAAACACAAGCCAGCACCCTCTCCAGTACCTTCTCCTGCTACTTACTCATAGCGCACTTGCAAAGCAGCCTTCCTGCCATCACACACCACGTTCCTGGGTCTCCTCAGGACAGCGGGAGTCCAGCTCGTGACACAAACTCTCACACCGCCCCTCCGTGCTGCTCCCCTAGACGTGGAAAGGTTGCAGCCAGCTGAAGACAAATGGCCATTAAGCCCTATTCTCTACAAATTTAATTTCACGAGAGAACAGCAGTTCTCAAAATAACCCAAGCCGAGAGGCACGCTCCTGGATTTCTACTTCCTCAAGCAGGATGTCATTTCTAGATCTGTCTTCTTTTTAATCCAATTTTCTAAATTTAACCACATTAGGAGAGTGTGTTTATATATATATACACACATATATACATACACACACACGAGTGAATGAATAAAGGGCTTTCTGCATTTATCTACTAAAGAATGCACAGGTCAATTGCGTATTGCATGCAGTAAGCTAGACAAACCTTCCTGTAAGTTTAGGATAGAGAAACTGGTTTGCGTAAAGAAGGCCACTCATTTTCCAGGAGATCACAACTCCGTACTTCAGAAAGTCCTTTCTCTCAGCTATTTTGAGTCCCCTGTGCTAGGCTGCATGGGCGCCTTCCCAAGCCTGCTACAGCTTTTCTGACCCATAAGTTTCAAACATCCAGAAAAATATGACCCATAAGTTTCAAATGCCCAGCAAAATGGAAATGATGTCTTCTAATTCAGCCTCAAGTCAGAAGAAGATTAATGCAAACTCGTAAACAGTTCAAGTTGGACATGGCTTCAAATGCTGCAGGCAATCCACATCTTTCTCTTGGCCGTCAACTGTGTCTTCATGATCCTGACCGAGGAACTTACGGGTAATTGCAGTTGGGTTACGTTATTTGTGTTTGTTAGGTAAAGTTCGAGTTACAGTTGAACCCTTCACCCAGGCATCTCCACTAATTTGAATTATTCTAGGGAGATAGTTTTACCTCCTCAAACCACTTACACCTTAAGCAACTTTTAAAGATGATCTTTGCCCCTTCTACTAAATCACTGGGCAATAGAGGCATGACAGTAGTTCCCATTCCTGTGGTGCGCTCTGCCCTCCTGAGAGCATTCACAAAAAGGTTCCATTTACTCTGATCATTGAAGAGTAGCTCTGGAGATGAGTGGAGGTGAATGTGTTTAATGCCTCTAAACTGCTGAAGTGTACATTTAAAAGTAATTACAATGGCCGATTTTATATTGTGGTAGCATAATAAAAAATGAAAATGAAAAAAGTACATGAGCGATAGAGGGAAGTGACGTGTTCAAGGTCAAGCAACCCAGCGGGGAGCAGCCTCCGATTCTCAGTTTAGGGCTCTCCCCACTGAGGGATGTAGCCTCTTCGCCCCAATCAACCTACAGCTTGCCTAAGGCTAGGACACCTGGTTTCGGATGCCAAGATTCAAGTTGGGCCCCTATGACAGACAGTTCCTAAAAATGCTGCTAGACTAGACTAAGAATGCTTGCCCTATGTTCTAAAAATGCCACACATTCAAAGAAAAACAAGCCATTGACCTCATGGGACATTGCAACCCTTTCTCTTCTGGCAACCAACTACTTTCCTGCTCACAAACTTCAGCATCTAAAGAAAAAGTGATCTCATAAGTTTATTTCACTCCAAGTAATAACCTCGATATCCACTCTGTTTGCCCAGGTTCACATGGGGAAGGCAACTAAGAAATATCTCGACGTTTAGAAGTCATAGCCCGTATTATTTTAAATATTAGACAACTCTGCTTTTTAAGTAACATAGATGTGGTGTGAGACTAAAATGAAATAATTGATGTGAAAATATAGAGTTCCAAGAAAGTAAGATAAGAATCAAATATCTGGTGATTCAGACCAGTAGAAAGAGATAGAAAATGAATAATTCAAAAGGGCAAAAAATCCATATGTATTTTCCACAAAAATTACAAAGCTTTGTACAATATTTTACAACTTGCAAAACATTCACGCATTATCTCACTTGACTTTTTAAAAAAATCCTGTGAAACAAACTATCATTATTATTATCCACACTATTGCTATTCTTCTACAGTGGGGGAAATGGAGGAATTAAGAATTTGAATTTTTTCAACTCCGAATCACAATCTGATCAAGGGTCACAGTCTCAACGTGGCAGAGCCGGGCCCCCATACCATTTTAAAATGTTGTGTTGATATTAGAAGTTGCAAAGTGAATATGGATGGGATTGGTTTTAATAATACGACTGAGGTTTGAGAGATTTACTCCATACGGAAAAAAAGTAAAAAAGAGGACTCAAGACTCGCTGGGAAATGTCTGGTTTCCCCGAGGCTGACTCCCACTCATAATCTCCTCACAACCAAGTCCTTACTAAAAATAACCAATCTCTTTCAGACTAACTCTCTTTTAAGCCTTCAGTGAGTGGGGAAACGGTTGAGTATGAAATTTTCAAAGGCAACCTCTGGCAAGTCCACTGGAGCTGGAGACAATACTCACAGCAGTGAGTTCTCCGTGCAGCAGCCAAGCGGATTCTGTAATAGCTGAGGGCTGATTGTCAGTCTCCAAAATCAGCTGGGCCACGAGCAAGCCAAACCACCCAGGCTCCACGAAGATTTAAAGCCATTTCCGCAATAGCGCGTCTTCTTCCATTTTGTGCTGCTTTAACAGAATACCTGAGACTGGGTAACGTACAAGAACAGAGACTTATTCAGCTCGGGAAGCTTGGGAAGTCCAAGGTCAAGGGGCCAGCATCTGGCAAGGGCCTTCCTCCTGCCCCCTCCCATGCTGGAAAGTGTCAAGTGGTGAGAGAGACAGCGTCAGAGGGGGCCGAGCTTGCCTTCATCCCAAACCCACTCTGGTGACAACAAATCCGCTCCCAGGACAATGACATGAATCCATTCAGAGCCTTCATGACTTAATCGCCTTGTAAAGTTCCCACCTCTCAACACGGTCACACTGGGGATTGAGTTTCCAACACACGCATCTTGGGGGACATATTAACGCTACAGCACAGTGCATCCTAATCACTTTAACATACTTAGAACTGAACTCAGAGAAGTGAGGCAGCGGTACCAGGCAGGTGATCGGGCTCTCACAATCAGGTGGTCTTACATCTCAGATCATCATTTCTCTGAAAGGACCAAGAGACATTTTTCCATTTGCCACAGCATATAGGTCTGCTTGAAGTTATGAAAGCACCAGATCTCCTGGGTCTGAGAAGATGATGAGACCAAGAGAGAAACCCACCAGACTCTGAGAAGCTGGGAGGTGTGGTCCCCAGTGCAGCTCAGGCCCCTGCTCTGCCTTTGGCTCTTAACTGCAAACTGCTGAGTGGCTGATCTTATGACTCCGGCCCTGCAGGTATTGGTGCAAACTCTAAATCACGAAAGCACTTCTCAGTGACTGGACATCCTGAGGCCAAAGCAGGGTAGGAGCTGTAATGATAAACCAGCCGCAAGTGCTGGTTCTCTTCTGCCCCTTTCACCCAAGCTGGTAAGGAACTCAAACTCAAGAAAAGCTTAAATTAGGACCCCTATTGGAAGTCTTCTTACCCCCTTTTTTCTGTGACCATGGGGCAGTTCTTTGCTTGCCTTCGAACCTACTGTATTCCACACCCTATGAGGATTAGAGGTGCCAAAGTTTGGTGCAGTGATTAAAAAAGCTCTGGAGTTAGATCGCCTAAGTACAAAGCTGGGTCTGTCCAATTTACTGCGTGACCTTGGGCAATGTCTAAATGTTACTATGCATGTTTTGTCTTCCATGAAATAGACTTACCTGACTCAAGCAGTGATTGTAAGATCAAATAAGATAGTGTGTTAGTAGACTAACCGGTGTACAGGGACGCCCTTACCAAATATTAATCTTTCGTTCCTCTGACTCTTTCTCTTAATCACCATTGTGTCCCATCTCTAGCATGGTGGCAAGTACCAGGCACACAGTCGGCTATTAGACCAATGTTCATGAAATTCTGATCAAGACCAACACAATCCTTGATTGATACAGCATACCTGATTTGTTTCAATTTTTTTTTATACTTGGAATTATCACCATCATTTAAGAAGCCCCAGAGTTGTCATGTAAAGGGATTGGTACGTGCTGTGTGCTTAACTGAACAGATTGAAGCAAATGGCAACCTCCTTTTTTTTTTTTTTTT
>CAUYQV010100033.1:0-11285 GCA_963574575.1 Galagoides demidoff | reverse complement strand
TAGCAACCTCCAACTCCTGGGCTCAAGCGAGTCTTCTGCCTCTGCCTCCCAAGTAGCTGGGACCACAGGCGCCCGCCACAACACCCAGCCATTTTTTGGTTGCAGCCATCATTGTTGTTTGGCGGGCCTGGGCTGGGGATTTGAACCTGCCACCTTAGGTGTATGTGGCTGGCGCCTTAGCCGATTGAGCCACAGGCGCAGAGCCTCCTCATTGCTTTTTGATGAGCCCAGGAACATATCAGGTTTAGGTTCCCAAATCCGAAGGCCTAAAGTTCATGCTCTGGCAGCCAGGAAATTCTTGAGTAAATTCTTTTTAGTCACTCAAACCATTCTGGCAAGGACATTTGTTGTAGAATTTCTCCAACTAAAATAAGAGAATGCTGCTATAACACGCAGATCTATTCAATTAGACTTGCATATTTTATCCAAATCTCCCCTCCACCCTAAAAAATGACATAAATATATGGTAAAGAATATTCTGGAGTTTTTTCCTAGAATTTATTGCAATATTTTTAAGAATGAAAAAACATAATTTGAGACACCATTATTATTTTACATATCTATTTCCAGTTGTGGGACCTTGGGCAGATCGTTTAACACCTAAATACCTCAATTTTCTAATCCATAACTATCTAATTGGGGCATAAAGACAAAAATTGAAAATATATAGCTAATATGTTTTAATATGACTACCATGACATAAGGTAACATGGGCTATTTTTATAAAACAATGTAATACCAATCATAATCCCAGCAAGCAGTAGATATTTTTCTTCTGTCATTCCTCATGTCAAAGATTTTATTTCCTATAGAGAAAGAAATTTAAACTTTAATTTTCTTTGAATTTATATATTAAAACTTTCACTAACAATGCATACATAGCTAGAATCATAATTAAATCTCTATGAAGTACGGGGAGATATTTCTCCCATTTTTTAAAATCCAACCTCCTCTCTTGACAAATTAGTAATTGTAGTCCAGAAAGAGTGCTTAGATTTCCCCAGGGTCCAAAGGGTTCATTATTCCCTGCATTCACTCAGCCAGTGTGTGCGAACTCAGTACTATTAGCTATAGTAATGAGTAAAGTGCTAGGTGATAAGAAGACAGAAATGCAAAAATAAAAATTAAAAAATACACACACACATACACACATTTTTTCATTTTACTCAAAATCTAATCAAAAACAAAAATATAAAATCACATCCCCTGCTCAGTGCCTGTGGCTCAAGTGGCTAAGGCACCAGACGCATACACCTAAGGTGGTGGGTTCGAATCAAGCCCAGGCCCACCAAAACAACGATGGCACCAACCAAAAAATAGCTGGGCATTGTTCAGGGCGCCTGTAGTCCCCGCTACTTGGGAGATGGATGCAGGAGACTCGCTTGAGCCCAAAAGTTGGAGGTTGCTGTGAGCTGTGATGCCACCGCACTCTACCCAGGGGGACAGCTTGAGGCTCGGTCTCAAATATAATAATAATAAAAAATAATAATAAAATCACATCCCTAGGCTCCCAGGCTCCCATCAGAGACTCAAGTTGCTCTCAAAGTGAGAGGAAAATAGGGAAATCTAGATCTTATAAGATCTGACCAGGAGGGTGGTACCTGTGGCTCAAACAAGTAGGGTCCTGGCTCCATATACCAGAGGTGGCAGGTTCAAACCTGGCCCTGGCCGAAAACTGCAAAAAAAAAAAAAAAAAAAGTGACCAGGAGTCCTATCACACTTCTTATGTGATATGGAATTATATATTTTTCAAACCAGTATTATTATCATCAAATCATTTTAACCATGGCTCCTGGTCCCAGGCACTAGACAATTACTTCAACTCTACTAATTTTTCTTTTTGTCTATAATTTTCATGTCAAGTTCACAAGAATTCCTGTAGAAAATAAGTATGGTAAATGTGATGACTTAAACCTAAGAAATTAAAGCAGAGTTCACAGAGGAACATAAAGCAATTTTTTCTGTTAGAAATAGATTTTAATTCTGACTTAATTATGACATATTTTCAAAACAGAAAAGTTTTTTTTAAAACTTTGGAATATTTATAGATATATCATGCAAAATAGGACACAAACTTGATTCTTCTTGAAGTTTTTCATTTAAGGTACTCATACAGAAGAAAATATCTGATGTGACAATCTTGTTATATTTGTTCATGCATTTTAATGATTTTTTTGACATGTGCCCAACCAAAAAAGGCACCTTGTAGTAAATGACTGAGTAATGAAAGACTGTATTTTGATGTGGAAAAAATTCATTATTTTTGTTGGGTGGTGAATCAGACTGCTTGTCATTCTGATACTGTCTTCCCTAAGAAGTGATTTATTTCTTTTCAGTAGGAAATACATCTTGTTGAAGGAAAAATGGATAAAGTGAGCATAGTTCTTAAAAAAGTGAAATTAAAAATTGTAAGTAAAATATGTAAGACAAAAAATGTTAATATCACACTCATTGGTTTGCTCTTTTTTCCAGATACATAACCATATCACATAACATCCTAAGCTTCCCCTTTGTTATTCCTAGGAATAGATTTAGTTAAAAAAAAAAAAAGAATTCATATTTAGCCATAGGTGCTTTGGAAAACATAGCACATTAGATCTAAATAAAATTGAATTCTAATTAAATTGAATTCTAATCAAATTAAATCAAAATTTTCTATAGATTTTGTAATACAAAATTACAACGAAATAATCTAGCCCTATTTCCTTTTCTTTCTGTCTATTTTTGTCTTTCCCCTCTCCTCTCCATCTGTCTTTCTTCAAGGGGTTTTTATCTCTAATGATATTCAAACTTCTTCCCAACATGCTGTAGCTCAGCCCCCTCCCTTGTGTTCTGTCTGTATTTAGCCTCCTACCAGACTTCCCCAAATGAATGTAACTCTGAAATGTCAAACACAGTATATGCAACGTTAAATATACACATTCTCTGTCACGGCTTTAGTTCCTACGCTATTCGTGTTTGTTATTCAACTGTTTAATACACATGAAACTGTGGTTCCACTTCCCTCTTAAGTTATAAGTGGTTACTTTTCCTCCTCCCACTGGTTTCTTATTTTTTAAATCCCATCCTTGTTGTGCTATTAATGGTCTACATTAGGATATCTGTTCTTAACTAGGTAATGAGCTTCTAATATGTCTTTAAACCAGTTACTGTTCTTATTACTAAAGCTATTTTTCTAAATTGCAAGTCTGATCACCTTATTCTACTGTGCACTGACCTGGTGACTTTCCACTGTGCACAAACCCAAGCAGTAGCTTCTTTGCACACCAAGAAGCTTCCTACACTGGGTTCCTTCCAATTCCCACCTCAGCTTCCTTCACATACACCATACGTACTAACGTTCCTGACTGTGGCTTTACCTACCAGACATGGCCTTTCTGGTGTTGCTTCTCCTGTCTAGTGTCTTGTGCTCTGTCATCATCACCTAGTGACTCTCTCCTGTAAGGTGCAGTTGCATTGATGAAGCTTCTCGGAGGGTGTCCAAGATGCCACCTCCATTCTCCACACAAAGCTCCTACACATTTAAGGTGGTGCTTCACACATACATACATGCAACGAAGCTCTCATTTCTAAATAAGTTCATCCTCTGGACTGTGAGCCTTTTGAGTGTGGGATCATTGTTGCATCCCAAGCAAACTGCTCAGCTGATAGGAGCTCCTGATTCTTAGCTGAATGAAGACAACATGGTTGCAAGCAAAGCTTCTTCCACTTCTGCCTATAATTATGTGGCTGTGTTCACGTCTTTGGAACTTGGTGTTTGCAACAATCAAATAAGGTGGTTTGATTAGACTTTAAGTGATGTGTATCAGGTCAACTGCATTTTAATTTATTCTGTTTATAAGAATAAATTATTCTTATTTTATTATGTATCTTAAATAATTATTTATTATTTATATAATTTATTATTTCTCTTAAAATAAATTATTATCTCAATATTTTATTATAAACATTTCAGAAGTGGAGAAAAAGAGGAAAGACTGGGGTAACAAATACCAGCATTTCTTCCATCTAGATTTAAGAATTATTATTTTTCTACCTTTATTTTTATTTTTTAAAGACTAAATTTAATGACAATAACAATATTTAACATAAGGACTGAGAAAAAAAACCTCATGAAGAATGAATAAAGATAAGTACATTCAGAAAAGAAATCAGACAGTTGCTAAAACAAAATATTAAGCAATAATAATAGTAACAATGCAAAGAAAGTAACATTCACATTGTCAGATAGGAGTATGTCTATTATAGAATACTTTGATCAGTTATATTCTTCTTATTTTCTTTTTTCCAAAGTCTCAAAAAAAATAGATGACTAATATTTATAAATGAAAGTAACAGATAATTACAAAAACACAGATCATGCCACATCTTATAGACAATAAAAAAGAAATACTTCAAAATCACTCTACTTAATCTGGATCACCTGATATTAAAATTGGAGAAAATATATTATTATAAAGGGGAAATTACAAACATATTTCACTTATAAATGAGGATCCTACCTTTATTTTTAATATCTCTCACATTTTCTTTATAAATACATATCTACAGATCCATGTGTCAATAATTTGCGGACACCATGAAACTTCAACTCTAAATATTTTAGGGCATTTACTAGGACTATAATAGTCTCCTAGACAATCAGAATACTATTACTCTATGAATACAAATTGATGGCAATTTACCAATAATGTGTAATAGTCAATTATCCAATTTATCAAAGTGCCCTCTAAATGATTTTTTATTGTTCTTACCTCAACAACAATACACATTTCATTTGGGGGCTATAACTTTTAAATCTAGAAGCATTTACTTTTTAAAAAAAAATTTTGCTTTTCAAAGATTATGAATGGCTTTTTTATAACTTGTGGCTGTATCTGCTTGTTTCTTCATTTTGGTCACTTAACTTGCTTTCATTCCTTATGTTTCTCTGTCTTGATTATGTTATGATTGTACCTTGGGCCAGAAAACTTTACAAATGGTGTTGTATCACACCCAGAGTCCAGTGAGAATGCCGTTGTGCCGAGGTCTGTATTCTTTTCATATAACCCCATTTGTCTTAGAGCAGTTCTGTGCTTGTTTCTCGGCACTACAGACATCCCCAGCCAATCTGCCCAGATGCAATGTTCCATGCAGGAGGATTATGAATATGTGTAAACAAGAGGGAATTTTTTTTGTTGTTTGTTTGTTTTTGTTTTTTGGTTGCAGTTTTTGGCCAAGGCCCGGTTTGAACTCACCACCTCTGGCATATGGAGCCAGCGCCCTACTCCTTGAGCCACAGGCACCGCCTAAGAGGGAATGTTTTGATAAATTGAAGTACCCTTAGCAAATATCCTATTTATCGCTCACTTCCTCTCTTTTCCTTGTGGCCAACTATACTTCCCTGCCCCTGTCACTTTAGGACTAGCCTTGGGATTTGATTTGGTCATGAAATGTGAGTGGATATTCTACAAGCAGATACTTTAAGTGGACTTACTAATTTCTATTGTGGTCTGGTGATTTGCCATGATATGCCTTCCATAGGTTTTAGTAATGACAAATGAGCATTCACAGGGCAGCTGTAACCTGTCCCACTGCCTGGAGCCAAACTGAGATGATCAGCAGCTTAGAGCTAGAATGGCCACAGCCAATGCACACACTGCAGGTACAAAATAAACAAATGATGGGCCTAATAAATGTTCATTGCTTGAAGTTGCTAAGTTTTGAGTTCTTTTTGAAAAGTGGCATTATTGTGTTCATAACTGTAGAAGCATGAATCAGAATGAGTGCATAAGTAATTCGGCTACACCTGGGCAAATTTCCAACCACATGGGATAATGCCACTTTTACACCGACCAGCAAGGTAGAGTGTTTATATTTCCACTCAGGCTTGTAAACAGAAAGCATAACCAAATGCAGACGAAAACTACTATGTAATTTAATGTAAATTTGTCTATTATAAATGTGAGCATTTTTATATATTTAGGGACATTTCATACTTTTTTACAATGAATATCTTTAATTTTAAAATAGGTAGTTCTATATTTTTATATATATTTTAAGGAGTTAATAATTTTGTGTTTTATATAAGTTACAATTCTTTTTTGTTTGTCTTTGTTTTACTGTCTACATTTTGCTTTTAGTGTGAACATTTTTTTATGTTCCATTTATATGCTGGCTAGAAAGACTTTAAATTCAAATTATAAAGAAGTTAGCCCCTATATACTTATGGACTGTTATGGTTAATTGTGATCTCTTTCTCTCTCTCTCTCAATCACAGTGCATAAGGAAAGAAGCCTCCATGAGCAAGAGTAAACAGACCGCCCAGAGAATTATTACTCAAATATTTCAGAATATTCAAACAAGAGATAAAAATACATGTTTTAATTATATCTAAAGAAATAAAAGAGAATGTCAAGCATGAGAGACTGGTATATTTTGAAATAATCAAAAAGTACCTAAAGCATGAAAAATATCTATGAGATTAAAAATTCAGTGGATGGATGAATAGCTGTAGAGACTCAGTTGGAGAAGAATTATTAGTGTGGCAAGTTGTTCTTAAAAAATTACCCGAGGTGAATCAGAGAAGGGAAATGAGACTTAAAATGTGAGAAAGTCTCAGAGATTCAGGAAGGGTATAGAATGAAGTGTCTCATATCCGAGCAAATGAAAAAACTGGAGAATGAAAGGAAGAAAAACCAGGTCAAGAGGAGGAGACATAAGACCACTGTAGAATTTATAAAAACGTGAAACCTTAGATTTAGAGATTTAGAGGGGAAAAAACAAATCTGAAAAGGAAACATACATCTAGATATTTGGTAATAAAACTCCAGATCACCAAAAAAGAAAAGAGAAGAGGTCAAAGTGGCTTGGGAGAAAAGGTTGATTCACTGCAGAAGACTGAGGATCACAGACAGTTGACTTTGAAATGGAAATGAAGGAAGCCAGGGAGAAAGAGAATATTATTTATCCGGGGCTTTCCATCCAGTAACATTAATTTCAAACATGCAGGATAATGATATTCTCAAATAATACATACAAACAACAGTTGTATATATTTAGAGACCTACGAATTAAAACATTAAAATTCCAGAAAAAAATGGACTTCAGGAAATCACACATTATTTCAAAAATGAATGAAAAGGTAAATATGAGATAAAATAGAGAAAAGATTAATGATAGATAAACCCAAACATGGACTATATAAAATAAGAATAGTCATATCTAATTGAAATACTGGGAAATAATAGCTTATGAAAACTGTCATGTAAGCCAATGTTTCCAATAAAATACAAATACATTAGAATAATTGAAATAAAGATATAGTATCAACAAGATAATACAAATACATAGAAAGAAATGTGAAGTGTGGCTAATTACCTAAAGTTCAGAAATGAAAATCATCTTAGAAAGTTACTAACACTAAAATGGGTAATATGACATGTCTGCTCATGTAAATATTATTTCTTCACTAATATTAAGTTCCATATGTATTTCTGATGCATGTAAAATATTTAAATATAACTCAGATATTATATTTTAGAAATGATGTGAGAGAAAACAAAATGTATATATTTACATATCTACATACGTGTTGCATATGCATATAGTGTTTGGGGTTTTACATTACAGGTTATGGAAAAATACCTATTATATAAATATTAAAGACGATACTTAAACACCCTATGTTCTACTTTCTATGCATTTACTCAGTGATAACTTAAATTATTTATTGGGACCTAGAAAAACATTAAAGTTAAGAGCAGATAGATGTCTAGAGAGTGAGCAGCTCTTTGATATTTTAGCTCCTAGTTAATATTTAGAAATTCTTCCACAGCGTTCCAATAATATTCACTACTGTAGACCTCAAACTTGCTAACGAAAGCATTTCTTTTATGTAACCAAGCATTATAATCTTTAAAAGCAAAAAAATAGGATGTGAAAGAAAAACTCCCCAACATCCACATTTCTCCCTAGATTTTAGATTTCGAAAGAAACAATTTATAATTACAATTACATATATTAACTTTTCTTATAAGACTTAATACAAACGCTTTTTTAAAACAGTGCTAATAAAGCTAGCAAAGGCTAATAAACTCTCAGATGTTTTTAGGATTCTTAGATGAGTTAATTCTGAAAACATTATCATTAAGTGAGAAAAGGTGTCTCATGAAGTGAAGTCCTTAGAACACATAGAATGTGCAAGTGTTAAGACTGAAGCAGGTAATTTAACAACACAATCTGCATTCCTGGTACACTGACAAGTCGGAAAATGCACATTTCCCTCCCTTGTATCTGGTCAGGGAAGAAATTTAATGGATAAAATGAGTAGAACCAAGAGACAATATGTATTTATATCTAAGGCTACAGATTCCAATGTAAGCACGAGTTGAGCTGTTTTTAAAATTTAGTCACTTAATCCAGGGGCTTACGATAGAATAGAGTTGTATAGCAATGTAAAGAAGAAAAAATTTGAAGTCTGAAGAACCAAAATGAAAATAAAAGTGTTTTTCTTAGGAGGATAGAAATATAGACACACACTAAGTATCTTTTACACCAGGAGTAAAAGACAGTTGAAGGAAGGAAGGTCAGAGTCTGATTTGTGTAAAAATACATTGGAGTGATCAGGGCTATTCACTATCATCCTAAAGCACGTTTTTTGGAGCTCAGAAGCCGTAGGTAGGCAAGAGAGGGAAGCAATTAGATTTGCCAGTGTCTAGGAACTGCCTAGGTTGCTGCAGATAAGATGCAAGGTTTAGTAAGTATCTGAAAATCTGTGGTCAAAGAAATATTAGTAACAAACTCGGTAGGGCCAGAAACTAGTAAACTAGTTTTCTCTTCTCATTCACTATCAGGAAGCATTCCATGATTGAATAGCTTCAAGTAATCAATTGTTTTTAAGTATACGAACTGTAGAAAAAAATGTAGATAAGTAAAAAACAAAACAAAGCCATGGACCTAAGGAAAAACACAATTGGATCACATTTGGGCTTTTGTAAAATGTGAATTATGCGGGTTCGTTATATTTATCCCATCCAATTAACCTGTTGAGGAGTGTTAACATCTGGCGTGTCTCTGGAAAAATGTGGCTGCTGCCTAAATGGGAAATAGAGCAGAGTGAAGCAGACACTTCCGTTGCATAGAGACATAACATTAAGCTGCTCGTCTAATTAAGTTCCTTCTACTTTCCTTCCACCACTCACAGTAGAGGATCAAGGATATGTTGGAAGAAATTGGATTCTGTGCACACTTACTTAGAAAGTTATTTGGGAGTGAAAATAGCTTTATGAAAGATGCTTTTGTTGATTCAACCTTGTTTCTGACATGGATTGCATTCTATGGAGCGACAACGTGTGGTCTTTAGAAATCTTCCAATATTCTATTAACAGATTCTGTTTTAACTATGTTTACCCCAGTTTTTCTATCAGCTTTATTGTAGTTACAGGGCAGGTCATGGATACTGGAAAGGATAAAAAGGGAAAAGTAGGAGAGGCAAGTATTTTAGCAGAGTGTGAGGAGCACTGATGTCTCTGATCCTCTAACCCAGGCTTCCCAGAGAAACAAGTGAATTTTTGGAAAGGCTAGTGGAAGCAGCAAATGGTGACAGTGACAAGAAAAATGAAGTCACAGGGAATGGAGCAGAATAAATTTCTGTGTCACCAGAGTAGAAAAGTTAGGATGTAGGAGTTATGGCTAGAGTCAAGTTTTCAACATGACATCCCAGCATCAGAGTAAAATGCTCTTAAAGGGCTCCCAAGTTCTTTTACCATTGTTTTAGAAAACCGTCTCCAAACAAATGACTACATCAACTTTTACTGCTCCTCAAGGGATGAAAACACTAGATGGTAAAGCTTATTTCACAGATATTCAACATTAATTGTTAAAGCACTAGTTCATTCTTGTGTAATACTAAACTAGGTTGGTTTTCCTATAATTTGCATTCATTGAATCTAATTTCATTTCTGGGCCAACCTAAAATGCATGACTCTTTTCCTCATGTTATGAAGATTTAAGTAAGTATTTTTGGGACTCTGTTATTGCCTTCAAGTCTTTCCACCACAAGTCTTTCTCATTTCTTCAGTGATTTTTCAATTATGCCATTTCATACACCCTCCCTTCATTCTCTTCTGAAATTTTCATATTTGCCAACAACTCTGAAAAAGTAAGTCCCATCAGCTTAAACATGTAAACTATGATTGAAGAGTGACTAGTACTTCTCGATATGTTATTATTTTTTAAATGGCCTAAAATCTATTTTTGCCATTTCTATAGTATTTAGACTTAGATTGAATATGCAGTGAACTAAAACTCCCCAATTTATGTTTTCCATATGTCAGGTTGTAAAGTCAGGCTCTGCCATCTTGCACTTGACCTTTACATTCATGTCCTATTAAATGTCATTGTCTATTAATTTGTATTGGGTCATTATTTTTTGCTATTCTTCCAAGCTTCATGTCACTTAAAAGTTAGTTAAGTACATAGTAAATACTATTCCTGAAGGAACTAGATATAAATTATTGAAAATAATTTTGCCAAAATATACATGGAGGACATGGAATAAAAGATGAATGAAGTAAAAGAATGAGGACACAAAAATAATGTTGTACTACAGTTATGACATCACAGCTCTCTACTAGATATAGCTAAAGGTCAGTATTCAGGGAGGGTCCTAGAAGTATGATATTTGTACTGACACAGTTGTGAACTTGTACTTTAATGTGAAAACACTTAGGGGGCAGAAAGTACGATAATACAAAATATATTCATTTTTATTTAGGTTTGTTTCTTTGCTTCTGGGTGGTGATTTTTCTTTTCAAATCTGAACCTTGTTCTATTTCTTGCAGAAAAATATTAATATATATTTGAATCAAGGTAGTGCCTGCACTAAGCAGTATAACAAAAACCCAAACTAACATTAGATAATACAACAGAAATAACATATAAATCAAAATATTTTCTTCTTTAAGTAACTGAATTCATAACCCACAACTTTGAATTTCAAATTTTATTCACATATTTTACGGTGGCTTTCTAAGTTGGCTTTTTCTGGCTGATATGCCCAAAACTCTTGAGAGCTCAAACTTTCCCATTATGGAGCTACTTTGATAAACTTATCTGTAGTCAATAGGATCATTACAGACTAAAAGAAATTATATGGTAATGCTTGAAAATTTAGGTCAATATATAGATATCATCTTAAAGAAGATCTTTTAATTTGATATAGATAATTTCATGTCACTGTGTCATATTGTAACAGAGATAAATAATAAGTAGTATAGGAATGTACTAGCTTGCATTCCCACCAG
>CAUYQV010100030.1:0-14468 GCA_963574575.1 Galagoides demidoff | reverse complement strand
AAACAGCCGGGCGTTGTGGCGGGTGCCTGTGGTCCCAGCTACTTGGGATGCTGAGGCAGGAGACTCGCTTGAGCCCAGGAGTTGGAGGTTGCTATGAGCAGTGAAGCCACGGCACTCTACCCAGGGGGACAGCTTGAGGCTCTGTCTCAAAAAAAAAAAAAAAAAAAAAAAAGAAAAGAAAAATATAGCATAAGAGAAGAGACAGAAACAAAGAAAATATAGCATAAGAGAAGAGACAGAAACAAAGAATGAGATCAGGAGGACTAACTGAGCTGATGGCTACAGCCAGCACCAAAGCACAAAGATCAGCTTTATTTTATAGTATCCGTACAGGGTTGTCCAGGGGGGAGTAGCATAGACAAAATGGGGAAATAGCATAAACAAAAGACATAGTTTTGGTCTTACAGTACAATAGAAAATGTAAATAACTTTAACAAAGACAAACCATCTTGTTAATGGTTTCTACTCCTTTAGAACAAAGATCCCAGCATAGTCAACAAAACAAAGGAAGACCTATGTGACTTAGCGATTACTACTTAACTTTGTTAGCATATGACAAGGAGAAAGAAGGGAGAGATCTCAAGGATCTTTGCCTAGTTAACTAGACAAAGAAAGAGCTACGTGACTTCTGGCAGAGGGAGCATGAAGAAAGGAATATGGCTGTTTTGGGAATGGAGGAAAAGCAGTTGGGGGTTTATTCTTTGAATGTTCCCCAGGCTGTGAGGGCCTGCCAGTCTCATAGCCCACTCTCCACACTGGGACTACAGGTGTAAGCCACCATGCCTGGCAGAAGTTATTCCTGACTGTTATCTTCCTATCATGGATGGATACCTAGATTAGCAAATCCTAGTGGCTTTACTCTTTTTTTTTGCCCAGGGTCAGGTTTGAACCCACCACCTCCGGTATATGGGGCCAGCACCCTACTCCTTGAGCCACAGGTGCTGCCCCTTTAGTGGCTCCACTCTTAAAATATTCAGAATCTCACCTCTTGTCACTGATGCCACTCTGACTACCCTCACCTGAGCATCCATCATCCCTTGCCAGAATTATTGCAGTAGCCACGTAACTGGTGTTCGTTTCCTTTTTCTACACAGTGACCAGAAAAATCCTTATAAAACATGAATTGGATATCTGTCCTTTTTCTGCTCAAATGGTCCAATGGCTCCCATCTCATTCAGAGTTAAAATCAAAAGACTATGACCTACCTTGCCCTGGGTTATCTGACCTCTCTTGGCTTCTTGATTCAACTTCTAGTCCTTACCTTGTTCATTCAGCCTCAGCCACACTAGCACCTTCGGTATTTCTTAACTCTGCCTCAGTGCACAGTTAACTTTGCCTCAGGGCCTGGAACTGTAGAGGTGGAAAATATTGCTTCCTTCTACCTCTCTAGGTTCTTTCCTTGGTCTACAAATTAAATTGACGTAAGAGAGATTAACAGGAGAAAAACTATTTTAATTACTTATGCATGCATGTGAGTCTCACAAAAACATGAGACTCTAGGGGCCAGGTGATTGAGGTTTATATACCATCCTTAGCTACAGATAGAAATAGGAGTTTGGGGCTTCTGGAGCGTGATGGAGACTTTCTTTCTTTCTTTTTTTTTTTTTCAGAGACAGAGTGTCACTTTATTGCCCTCAGTAGAGTGCTGTGGCATCACAGCTCACAGTGCCTCCAGCTCTTGGGCTTAGGTGATTCTATTGCCTCAGCCTCCCCAGTAGCTGGGACTGACTACAGGTGCCCACCACAACGCCCAGCTAATGATGGAGACATTCTAAGAGAGGGAGGAGGAGAAATGTGCTGTGAATAAAAGTTGCTTTGTTATGTAGATAAAAGTTTCTGCAGCTCTCTGGCTCAGCTCCTGTAGCACAGTGGTTATGGTGCCAGCCACATACACCAAGGCTGGTGAGTTTGAATCCCGCCTGGGCCAGCTAAATAACAATGACAACTACAATAAAAAGTAGCTAAGCATTGTCGGGGGCACCTGTATTATGCATATTATTTTATTCTTCGGCATATTTCTCATTTGATTGATTTTTTTTTAAGTAGATTGCTATTGTTGTTTAAAACGTCATGAAATTTTTCACAAGAATTTGTTAAATTAGGCTCGGCGCCTGTGGCTCAAGTGGCTAAGGCGCCAGCCACATACACCTAAGGTGGCAGGTTCAAATCCAGCCTGGACCCGCCAAACAACAATGAGGCTGCAACAAAAAAATAGCCAGGCGTTGTGGCAGGCGCCTGTGGTCCCAGCTACTTGGGAGGTGGAGGCAGGAGACTCGCTTGAGCCCAGGAGTTGGAGGTTGCTGTGAGCTGTGAAGCCTCAGCACTCTGCCCAGGGGGATAGCTTGAGGCTCTGTCTCAAAAAAAAAAAAAAAAAAAAAAAGAATTTGTTAAATTATATTTCACACATAAATGGCTTTCAAAGTCTCAACACTTAATTGTGATTTTTCTGATGTCCACATTTCATTTACCATAGGAAAAACGCGTTCAGTCGCAGCATTAGTTCCTGGTAAGGACAGCACGTATCCCACAATTTTTAGTGCATTATTGTATGGAACATGGTTTGTTTCAAAATGATGAAATATTTCTAACCATTTGTTCTCTATTGTGATTTTTGCTGATGCCCAAGATTTAGCCTTTTCCTTATCAATGTATTTTTTTTTAAATGATACCTCATAAGTCATAAGTGTCACTTTCAAGGCCAGCGCTAGACTTTTTGCCACCACTATAAAATATAAATAATACTAATACTGTCTGCTAAATTAATGAAATATATAAATAAATTACCTAAATTATCTGAATAGCTGATTTGTTGACATCACTTGTTTAACTAGCACTAGCACGCAGTACGATAACTAGCACTAGCACGCAGTATGATGTGTATCATCTGAGACACAGTTACAAAATGTTTTCCTCGTTGCCAGTGCCAAAAAACACCATTGTTCATTAAGTCCAAACAATAGTGGTCAAATTCTAACAACTGATCAACAATGTGAACTTTGATAAGCAGTTCTCGATAATCAGTTCTCAACAATTATTTGTTATTATTATTAAACTTTAACATTATAAAATTAACAAAAATAATATAAAACTTATATCCTGGCAAAATAGCCACATGGCAGCTGAAGACTGTATATTCCCTTCTCATTTTCCCGCTGTTCCCTAGCTTGTCGTGCATTCTTTCCAAAAATCGGGACATTTTAAAAACGCCATGGGACATGGGACAAATTGTTAAAAATCGGGACTGTCCCGCCAAAAGTGGGACGTCTAGTCACCTTATCTTAGGTAGGTTTTTGTCCCTCCCCTTTGTTTGATTTCAATGATTTTTATTTCCCTAATAGTGAGTACATATGGTGTTTGTTTTTCCATTCTTTAGACACTTCAATTAGAACGATGGTCTCCAGTTCCATCCAAACTATTGCAAAAGGCATTAATTAATTATTTTTATGGCTGCATAGTACTCCATGGAATACCACATCTTATTAACATGCTCTTAAATCAATGGGCACTTAGGGTGATTCCACATCTTAGCAATTATGAAATACACTGATAAACACTTAAGTTCAGGTATCTTTTTTGATAAAATGACTTCTTTTCCTTCAAGTGGATACCTATCAGTGGAATTGCTGAATTGAATGGTAGGTCTACTTTTAGTTCTTTGAGGAATCTCCATACTGTTTTCCATAGAGGCTGTACTAATTTGCAGTCTCACTAACAGTGTGTGTTAAGTATTCCTTTTTCTCTGGATCCATGCCAGCATCTTTGTTTTGGACTTTTTAATAAAAGACATCCTAACTGGGGTAAGTGATATCTCATGGTGGTTTCGATTTGCATTTCCATGATGGTTAGTGATGTTGAGCGTTTTTTCCTGTTTATTCACCATTTGTCTATATTCTTTTGAAAAGCTTCTATGTCTTTTGACCACTTCTTAATGGGGTTATTTTTTTCTTGCTGATATTACTTGAGTTCTTTGTAGAATCTGGACATTTGCCCTTTATCAGATGTATGGCTTGCAAAAATTTTCTCCCCCTCAGTAGTTTGTCTGTTTGCTCTGCTGATTGTTTACTTAGCTGTAGAGCAGGTTTTAGTTTAATCAAATCCATTTATTTATTTTTGTTGTGGTGGTAAATGCCACCGTAGTCTCTTCATAAATTCTTTGCCCAGGCTGACATCATAATCTTTTTTCTAAAATTCTTATGGTTTAGTGCCTTAGATTTAAATCTTTATCCATCTTTAATTCATTTCTGTCAGTGGTGAAAGATAGGAATCTTGTTTCATTTTTCTGCATGTGGCTATCCAATTTTATTGCACCATTTATTGAATAGGGCTTCTTTTCCTTAGTGTACATTTGTAGGGGACGCCAAGAGTCAGATGACATCTAAGCAAGATGATCTGCAGCTGAGGGGTGGACACTGGGCCATTCATTCCTTGTGGAAGAAGAGCCCAAGCCTTTAGCATGTAGTCATTGTTAATTACTCCCCTCACCTGTATTGTTCTGTCTCAATAAAAGGCTAGTGCGGAGGTTGCTTGGGGCTACCCTGCAAAGAAAGGCTAGCTCACCTCTCTCAAGCTTGCACTTCTAATCCTCATCATGCCTGGTTTCTTCCTGCAGTGATTGAGACGAGGGCCATAGGGGCCCCATGGGTTGTGACATACATTGTTGTCTGCTTTATCAAAGATCAGTTGGGCATAAGTAGATTGTTTTATATCTGAGTTCTCTATTCTGTTCCATTGGTCTATTTCTCTATTTTTGTGCCAATACCATGCTGTTTTTGTAACTAGGGGCTTATGCTATAATTTGAAATCTGGTAATGATGCCTCCAGATTTGTTCTTTTCATGTACAGTTGCTTTGGCTATGTGGGTGCTTTTCAGGTTCCAAATAAAGAGCAGAATTATTTTTTCTAGGTATGTGAAATATTACATTGGTATTTTCATGGAGACTGTAAAAACATTTTAACTACAAACTGAAATAAGACAAGGGTGCCCACTGTTATAACTTCTATTCAATATAGTTCTGGAAGTCCTAGCCAGAGTAATCAGGCAAGAGAAAAAGATAAAGGACATTCATTTGGAAATGAGGTCAAACTATCACTTTTTACTAAAAACATGATCTTACGTCTGGAAACCATAAGATGACTAGAATTGATAAAAAGAATTCAGCAAAGTCTCAGGTACAAAGTCTGAATGTACATAAATCAGTAGCATTTCTATATACCAATAACAATCAAGCTGAGAGTCAAATCAAAGACCCAATTCCATTCGCAAAGCTACAATGAAAATAAAATACCTAGGAATATACTTAACCAAGGAGGGGAAGATTTCTATAAGGAGAACTATGAAATAATGAGGAAAGAAATTGCAGAGGACACAAATAAATGAAAAATCATATCATGCTTATGAATTAGTAAAATCAACATTGTTAAAATATCCTTTAACACTCTAAGTAATTGATTTGTCCTGGTTTGTGGAAAGTTTCATGGTTTCAACAGTGAAAGTCCCATGCCCCAGGAACCCCTCATAGACTCAGTGAAACAAGGAAACCAGACAGGTTGATCCCCCTACCTAGAGTGGTACTTTTCTTAAAGAAAATAAAGCAACACAGAGCCTGTGGCTCAAAGGGCATGGGCCCTGTATGCCAGAGGTGGTGGGTTCAAACCCAGCACTGGCCAAAAATAGCAAAATAAATAAATAAATAAATAAATAAACAAACAAAACAAAACAAATAAAAACAAGAAAATAAAGCAAAATATCCTTAAAAAGCTTTAAAAAACTACCATACTTTTAAAACCTTTTAAAACTTTTGAAAAGATTTTGGTTAATTCCTATTCTTTGTACAAATTCCGATAATTAAGTTCACAAATTTGCCAGCATGTGTTTATGTTAGGAGCACTGTACAAACAATTTGGTAAGGTTTCATAACCTTGGTATATCAGTGTCTCACAGTTGTGTTTGTATTGACTTGTGGGGGTGTTTTCCTGAGTGGCAATCATTATTGTTGCATGTTTTTGTGTGAAGAACAATGATAGTTCTGATGTCCTTCCTGAAAAAACATTCCAAAATTGCTTTGAAAGGTGGACTAAGTGCTGGCATTGGTGCATAGCTTCCCAAGGAGAGTACTTCGAAGATGACTGTAGCATTATTCAGCAATTAGGTATGACCTTTTCCTGAGATGAGTTTGTGAACTTAACTGCCAGACCTCCTAGAATTCTATCTACATATAAAATCAGATTATTAAGCATGAGTGATAAGATATTACCTTTATTCATATGTAGACTTTTGTGCTTACTGTAATATTAATGTTTCTCTTTTGAAAAGTAGAATACAGGTAGTTATATTAACAGTAGAGGAAGAATGTGCAGTGGGTGGAGACAGGGGCTAAGAATAGGCATTGCTAATGTCATATGTTCCATGGATCACAGTGGATTCTATCAGGAAACACAGACTTACAAATTAGTAAGAACAAAATAAAGTCAAGGAGAAAGGTAAAAAGAATTGCCCAGAGGGACCGAATGTTACATGAAGGTCAGGTTCTCTTCCCTAGAAAGAATGAAGTTCTTCCAGAGTGGTCTACTTGTAGGCCTGAAATCAGCCCATTAATATTTTTGGAGTTGTAAGAATATTTACAAGATCCAGTCCTTTTCTTAAAGTATATGATGTTTTATCTTCAGAGTAAAAATATTAGCTCTGCACATTTCAATAGCGGATGGTTTCCAACTACGGCTGTGCCTCAAAATCTTTGGAGAGCTTTTTAAAGTAAAGATGAACAGACTTTACTCCAGATTACTGCTAAGATTGCTAAGGGTGAACATCTAGTCATTTGTATTTTTAAAGACCTCTACAGGTTGTTTTTTATACAACTAATGTTAAGATCCAGACTTAAAGGAATGAAAGTGAAATTTAGATATCACTGCCATTGGACAATTATACCCTATTATACAATTTCACTTTTAACAATGATTCCAGTAAAATTTTCAAAAAAGCTTTTAACTGAAGCTTATAATAAAGTATTGAGCATTCCAAAATAAAAATTAATATCTATTTAATAATCATTGAGTCATTGATGTAAAATAGATGTTTAAGACTTTTAGTATGAATAACATCTTTTAGGAAAAATGTTAGAAGAGATGAAAACTTTCTTACAGTAGGAATGAAGAAATTATGAAAATGGGTGAGGGGCATATATTGAAGGAAATGCTTTAACTTTAAACTTGTATGACAACTTGGCAAGCTGAAATAGAACTGAGACTATAAAAATTTCGTGAATTTTTCTTTAATCACATACAACTCTGGACTCACGGCAAGTTATAAAGCAATTAACATATTCAGAAATAAAACACAACCAATGGGGAAAATTGAATGAATAAAATTCAATAGTAAATGGATGTCTTCATGGGATTTCATACATGGCTGATAACTAATAATTTACTGACATGTGCACAACAGTGTGGGGAATACATAATAGGTGCTTAACAAACAGTGAGTAAATAAATGGATAGATAAATGAAGAAACATCTAATGAAAAGCAATGAAAAAATTGTGCATTAAATATGAAACTAGAAGTAAGATGGAGAGGAAAACAGATATGGACATAAAAATATTTTCTGTACATTGAAATAAAATAACACAGGCGATATAACTCCCTCTTCCTAAAGCCACCGTGAAAAGCATAATGAAATTAAGTTGTTCAAAACGTCAAACAACCATACCTACAGCATCATAGTTACCCTACTTATTTAACAATGCTTAATTAAATCATGATAACACTAACGTAAAATCATATTTGAAATACCCAATAAATATAAATATAATAGTCTTAGAATAAAATGAATTGAAAAAATTTACCTTCCATGGACTGAAATCATTCTCTAATGCATTCTGTTCTACTTTTGGTTTGAAAAGCTAGCACGTAAAGCAGTGGTAGAAGAAACAAAATTTATTCTGCCTGGCACTTGACAAATAGTGCAGGAAAAAAAGTTTTTTTTCCAGAAGAGTAGAGAATTTATCCAATGAGGGACAAGTCTCTGGTTGGAGAAGCAGTTGCTGCTCGGTTGCTGACTATCCTGAAGCCTTGCTCTGAACTCTTACTACCCAAAGAATCAATGGACAGCACATGTCCCCCTCCCTTGTTCCTTCATTCACACTCCAAAGTCAGTCTGTAGGTTCTGTTGCATTTTTAGTATGCTGTTTTACCCAACATATCAAATTCTCATGTCCCAAAATGTAATACCTTGTGTCCAAGCTACTCTAAGAATCTCAGTATAATCTCAGTATAATCTCTGACTATACCTACTTGGTATGGTCAGTATTATTTTGAGGGAAAAGCATCACTTTTCCCAGGTCTTGATTATACAATTGCCCTTGCCCAGAAGACTCTTCCTTTCTTCTCCTGTTTTTCAATTCTAATGTCATTGCTTCCTCCTCTCATCTTCCATGACAGCATCAGTCAACACTGATGGCCCTTACTACTGGACATCCATGGCACATAAAACCTCTCATTGACAACAATCCAATTAAAATAGCATATTAGAAAGCAATAGCAGGTGTTGTGGTGAGGCACCTGTAGTCCCAGCTACTTGGGAGGCTGAAGCAAGAGAATCACTTAAGCCCAAGAGTTTGAGGTTGCTGTTAGCTGTGATGCCACAGCACTCTGCCGAGAGCAACATAGTGAGATTCTGTTTCAAAAAAAAAAAAAATGCAATAACACATTGTCTGAAATAATGGTGCTGATGAAAAAATTCAGTTTCTTTTCATTTCTTTATTTTCTACCTTACTATATGCTTCAATATGCTTCATTTATCATATGGCTTTTTCCCCTCCTCAAGGCCAGGTTCATTATTGAACATGTCCTTGTAGGTATCTAACATTGTGTTTTACTCACAAACAGGTTTCACAGATGTAAAGCAGAAAACAGCACATTTGCTTAATAGTTGAAAAAAGTATAAAAGGTGTTCAAGTATAAATATTACATTAAAAACTATATTTTAATAGTCAAAAGGTAAGTCAGTGCAAAATTCTGTTTTTTTTTCCAACTATTTGATTAACCAGCACGAAGACAAAAAGAGATAAGATTAAAAAAATACCTATTGAAAGGACCACTTAATATATCACTTCAAAAAAAACAATTATAGTAGGAAAAAATCGCCAACGCATTCCAGGGAACTCAGCCCACAGAAAGTTGATGTCTGTTAAGACCTGGAAAGATCCCTGTTTGGATTTACAAATTGCAAACGTGCAGAACTTTTTATCTTTTTATTTCGTCTTCTTTTTTGTTAAGAGGATAAACAGCCAAACTAATTTGATATTTCCAGATTTGCAAATTTTATAATGGATGGAAATCCTGAGGGAGCTAACAACAGATGGATGATTGTGTTATTCTAATTTCAACTACCTCAGGGTTTAGAAGGTTGTCATTTTTAAAAAGACAATCAATTTCTCATTGCAAGAAACCTGAAAAAACACTGAATATATCCATCCAGTGTTTGCTTCAAAACATTTTATATCAAAACATGTTTTTTAAAATTTAAAGTAACTAGAGTGAAGTTTTATAATAGAAATCTATTGTTCCACAAGCCCAAATATACATTATAAAGGGAGGATACCGAAATTCTTGGTAAGAAAACAATACCAGCAACCAAGCTCACTGCATCCCAATAATAAGTGGTAAACAATCCACAAAAAGTCACTTTACTTTTTGGCTTTACTATAAGATTCTGTGGATAACTATTTGGCTGGAGCCTTAAAAAATTTAAATTCATCTGCCTAGATAATACATTCAAGAAAGCCGACAACTGAGATCTCACTTAGCATAATTTCGAGGTATTAGAGAGCAGTAAATGCGTGCACACTGAGCGCAATCAGTCTTGTTGAGTTTTTAGATAATGTATACAACATGATTTTAATTTTAGATTCTCTACAGAAAATATGACCAGTAGAACAATGTGCCAAAGGGAGCTGTAGAAATTTTTATACTTAAGATTAAAGAGATACCCACTTTGGTTAGGCAAATCCCATGATTATTACTTCTTACTCCTTTCTTCTGTTCCTTCCAGACTCGATCATTAATCTCAAATAAATTTTTAGGTATATTCATAAGGTTATAATTTTCTTTAAAAATGCTTTTCTTTCAAAAACTATTCAGTATTTCTGGTTTATTTCCCCTCTGTTACTTAGTTTCCTCATTTTAAATATGATCATGTACAAAGCACTTCCATTTAAATGTCTAAATACACATGCCCAAACCATAAAAGTCAGCTCCTAATCTCCCCTTCTCAAATTTACTACTTATTTTCTTCAGTTCTACTTATGATCATCCCACCTTCCCAGAAGCTCATGGCAATGTCTCAACCTTCCTAATGCCATGACCCTTTAATATAGTTCCTCATGCTGTGGTGACCCTCAACCATAAAATTATTTTTGTTGCTACTTCATAACTATAATTTTGCTACTGTTATGAATTGCAATGTAAATATCTGAGATATAGGATGTATTTTCATTGTTACAAAGGGGTCATGGCCCATAAGGTTGAGCACTGCTGGCTTAGAGTCCTCCCTGACTCCTTTTTTCTCTGGTGTTGCATATTCAATGTTGCCCAATCCTGTTGGCTCAATCTTTAAAATATATCCAGAATTCAATTATTTCTCACCATCTACACTACTGACATTGTCATCTGGAGCACTGCTAGTTTTCACCTGTTTCTCTTCTAAAGCCTTTTAACTCCCTACTTCAGGCCTTTGTCTTTCTTCATTTTTTTTTCAACACAAGTCATAGTGATCTTATAAAATGTAAATCAGCAGGTCACTACTATATTCAAAACCCTGCAATAACTTTCAAAATGCTAACATCACCCCTTCTCTAACACCAACAACTCCTGCCCTTATCCATTATAGCTGTATTCTCCTTCCTTGCCATTTGGTAGAACTCTCTTCACCTGAAAATACTCAGACATCTTGCCCCCATTTCTGCTGCTGGGTTTGTTTAAAAACCACATCATCAGTAAAACTTTATGCAAACACTGTTAAAACCCTAACCCCCAATTAGCACTTCCTAGATTCCATTTATCCTATATTTTCTCATTTATCACAGTATCTTTTGACTTCCTGATTCTTTTATTTATTTTCTGTCTTCATACCAGAAACTAAATTACATGAAGGCAAGATTTATTCTTGTATTCACTGCTCTGCCCCAGTGCTCAGAAAAGCACTAATACACAGTAGGGGATAATGTCAATTTGTTGAACAAATGAATGTATATGTGTATTCTGGGATGGTGGAGGCGGGGAGTTTGCAATGATGCAAATGTTTATTGTTCTTGAAAGATAAACATTTGGCATGGAAAGAAAGGGACAATGCCAGAGAAGAGTTAGGCTAATGTAATGTCCTGAGTACTAAGGTAAGAAGCTTAGATGCCTGCTGAGGTCAATAGTGAGCTTTTAAGAGGCAGAGAACGAGTGGGTCAAATTTACAATTCAAAGTTCACTCTGAGAACAGTGTAATTAATATCTTTGAAAAAGAAACAGACTCCAAGTAGACACCAAGTAAAAAGGTGCCTTAATACCCAGGGTAAGAGGTGATTGTAGCCTGAACTAACACAAAAATAGTAAAAGACAAATATTAAAAAATGGTAAAGATGGACTATCTTTAGACATATTTGAAATACATGGAGAAAATAGAATTAAAATAATTTAGTGATTGGGAAGAAAATGTAGACTTAAGAAAAGAGTCAGTGATGATTCCTCATTTTCTGCCTTAGATGATCAATGGATGACTCACTGCCTACCAGGAAACAATGTATACAGTGTACAGCAATAAGGTATTAGGAGCTGAAGTCTCTGCTGGACATTTTCTAAGCACTAAAATATATTTTAATTTTAATTATTATTTTTATTACTATATTATGCTTGCACATATTGTGGGGTTCCTGTGATATTTTGACACCTATATATAATGTGCAATGATTAAATCAGGATAAAATATCAATCACCTCAAATATTTATCTGTTGTGTGTAGGGAACATTATAGTTCTTAGGATACTTAGAGATATACTAAAAATCATTATTAAGTATAATTTTCCTAATGTACTATCAAATACTACAAAATATTTCTTCTATCCAACTATATTTTTGTACCCTTTAGCCTACATCTCTTCATTCCCCTTGCCTCCAGGTCCCTTTCCAGACTCCAGTAATCATCATCCCACTCTCTACCACCATGAGGTCTACTTCTTAGCTCCTACATATAAATGAAAACATGTGGTATCTGTCCTTGTGTGCCTGGGTTGTTCCACTTAAAATAAGGAGCTGCAGTTCCATTTACATTGCTACAAATGACAAGATTTCTTTTTTTTATGGCTGAATAATGTTGCATTGTGCACATATGCCACATTTTATTTTTCACTTCATCTGTTGGTGGACACCTAAGTGGATTCCATAACGTGGCTGTAGTAAACACTAGTGTGATAAACATCGGTGTGAAGACATCTCATCAGTGTACTGATTTCCTTACTTTGGGATTTATGTCCAGCAGTGACATCAGTGAGATTTCTGGATCATACGGTAGTTCTATTTTACTTTTCAAAGGAACCTCTATACTGTTATCCATAATGGTTATCCCATTTTACATTCCCACCAGTAGTGCACGAATATGCCCCATTGTCCACTTTCTCTCCAGATTTCATTATTTCTCATCTTTTTGATAACAGCCATTCTAATGGGGTGAGATGCTCTCTAATTGTGTTTTTTTTTCAAAATTTTATTTTATTTTATTTTCAATTATAAGTGTGTTAAATACTTTTTTAATTAAATCATAACTGTGTTCATCAATGCATTTATGGGGTTCAGTGTACTGATTTGATATACAATGTGAAATGGTTACATTGAACTAAGTAACACATCCATCGCAATTATACTGTTTTCTTAATAGTTTTGAAATGTACCATTGCATCATGCACATTAGGTAAGGTCCCCCCAAATACCCTCCCTCCTCTCCCCTCCCCTCTACTTTCTGGACTATAGTTGTTTTACCATTCTTATGAATGGGTAGGTGATTATATATTGATTTTATAGTAGTATTGAGTACCTTGGATACTTTCTTTTCCATTCTTGAGATACTTTACTAAGAATAATATGTTCCAGTTCCATCCAAGTAAACATAAAAGATGTGAAGTCTCCGTCTTTTTTATGGCTGCATAGTATTCCATGATGTGTACATATGCCACAATTTGTTAATCCATTCATGGGTCAATGGGCACTTGGACTGTTTCCATGTCTTGGTTATTTTTAATTGGGCTCCAATAAACATTCTGATGCAAATGTCTTTGTTGTAAAATAATTTTTGATTATCTGGGCATATACCTAGCAGAGGAATTGCAGGATTGAAGAGTAGGTCTACTTTTAGTTCCTGAGTATTCTCCAAACTTCTTTCTAAAAAGGTTGTATTAGCTTGCATTCCTACCAGCAGTGTAGAAGTGTTCCCTTCTCTCTGCATCCACACCAACATCTGTAGTTTTGGGATTTTGTGAAGTGAGCTAATCTTACTGGAGTTAGATGATATCTCGGAGTAGTTTTGCTTTGCATTTCTCTGATAATTAACGATGATGAGCATTTTTTTCATGTGTCTATAGGCCACGCACTTGTTTTCATCAGAGAAGTTTTGTTCAAGTCACTTGCCCACATAGAAATGGAGTTATTTGTTCTTTTTTTACTCATTCATTTGAGTTCTCTGTGGATCTAGTTATCAGACCTTTGTTAGGAGAATACCTGCAAAAATCTTCTCCCATTCTGGCAAGAGAAGATCAAGTGATCCGATCTCAGGCTGGGCAAGGGACTCCAGTAAGATTAACCCATATCACAAAATCCCAAAACCAGAGATGCTGGCATGGATATGGAGAAAAGGGAACACTTCTACACTGCTGGTGGGAATGCAAACTAATACGTTCCTTTTGGAAAGACGTCTGGAGAACACTTAGAGAACTAAAAATATACCTGCCATTTGATCCTGCAATTCCTTTATTAGGTATATATCCAGAAGATCAAAAATCACATTACAACAAAGATATTTGTATCAGAATGTTTACTGCAGCCCAATTCATAATTGCTAGGTCATAGAAGAAGCCCAAGTGCCCATCGATCCACGAATGGATCAATAAATTGTGGTATAGGTACACCATGGAATACTATGCAGCCATAAAGAAAGATAGAGACTTTACCTCCTTCATATTTACATGGATGGAGCTGGAAAATGTTCTTCTTAGCAAAGTATCTCAAGATGGAAGAAAAAGTATTCAATGTACACAGCCTTATTATGAAACTAACTTATAGCTTTCATATGAAAGCTATAACCTAATTATAGCCTAAGAATGTGGGAATGGGGGAGGGGACAGATGGGGAGGGGGGTGAATGGGTGGAGGGAGGGTGATTAGAGGGATCACATCTATGGTTTATCTTACAAGGGTACAAGTGAATCTTTCTAAACGT
>CAUYQV010100029.1:0-53750 GCA_963574575.1 Galagoides demidoff | reverse complement strand
ATAAAGAGAAGATGCTCCTTTACTATGGAAAGTGAGGCCAGTTGTTTGGTATTTCTTGTTTTGTTTTGTTTTGTTTTTAAGTAAATTTATTTCAGGTTAATGTGAGGGTACAAACAACCAGGTCAAAATATTTGATTTTGTTAGGTAGAGTCCCTCTTGTGGTTATGTCCCCCACACAAAAGGTCATTTGCTATTTCTTTTGCTGCTGGGCCAGGGACACTCTAAGGTACTTAGTTGCTAGGCAACACCAAGCAAATAATGACTTGAGGTTATAGGGAGGGTACAAGAATGCCTGCCTACTGGGTACTCAGCCTTTCTCCCCACCACTTGCCTAACATGGCATATCCCTGTACTTACGATGCGGCTTCGGGTGGCATTATCAAAGAAGGTGTCCCTTTCCTGGATGTTGTACCTAGAGACACCAAGACAGCAAATGGTAAACTCATTTCACTGCCCCAGCCCCACAGCTTTAGAAAGCAACATGGCAAGACATGTGAGGTGTGCACACACTCACAATACTTGTGCTCTTTTTGACACAGTAGTTCTGAAAACGGAGCACAGGAATGTATCTCAGGGAATAAATTCAACAGAAGAAAAAAAGTGGCATACATATAAATATTCATTACAGAGTTATTTACCATAAAAATTATGTAGAGAAGATGTAATTTCTACATCAATAGACTAGATTATCGTGTAGCCAGTAAAAAGTCATAATTATTAAACTCTGCATATAAAAAAGATTATACCATGAAAGAAAAATATTATACTATGATAAGTTTTCAAATTGAAAGTATGAATGCTAATGGACAAAGACAATAAAAACTATAAAAAAAAAGGTACAGTTTCAGGGTATTGGGATTATAGTTCTTTATATTTTCAAAATTGCAGTTAATGTTATCACTATGTTCTCATCCAGGAGATGGCAAATTTCTAATTATGGAAGACTTGTGTTCTGTTTTTAATTTCACACATTGAACTTGCATTCAACAAACGCACCCAGGGCATGTCTGCCATGCTTAGTGTGCTACACTAAAGGATGGGAACATACTCCCAGCTCCCAGGACCCCCCAGTCACTGAGTTGGGGTGTCAAGTAATTGATGTAGAGTAGAACATGGCGATGTCAGACCATTGCTATGAAAACTCCTAAGAGGGTAGAGAGCACACTTCTGGTTGGGAAGAACAGAATATTCTTCAAAAGGAAGATGCCCACAAGCTGGTCCTAAAGGACAGCACAGTGAAGAAATGGAGACACCTGGGAGGTGACTGTGCAGACTCCAGCAGGGCATGAACAAAGGCCCAGGGAGGGGGTGTAAGGGAGCAGCACAGGGTCCAGAAGGAGCAGACCATGGCCACCATGCCAGCCCCAGTCGGCCACTTAGGTTGTATGGCCTTTGACCTGGTTTCCTCCCTCTAATAGAAGGCCTGTTAGATCTGGCTGGCCACCTCACAAAGGAGAAGCATGGGATTCAATGACAGGATGAACATGTGCCAAAAGTGGCAGCATGTACGTGCATCTGGAATCTCACCTGGCAAAGACAGGTGGAGATGTTCTCCCACAAACAGCAGAAACACTGCTCCATGACACCCACCTCCTACAAAGGGCGGCTCCTTCCACCTCCTCTGCTTTGCTACTCCTTCCCTTCTCTGGCTCTCTTATCACTCCTGACAGTTACTTCTCTCATTAGTTCCTAGAGCAGGGTTAATGCTCAGCTGCTGCATCTCCCACTTCCCGGAATGGCTCCCCTTCCAGATGTTTCCCAAATGGCCATTCCTGTGAAGAGCTTTTATTCCCTCCTCCTGGACTGGGTGGGGTGGAGGGTCTCCTCAGAGTCAATGAGTGCATGAGTAGGCTGGGAATACAGAAATCCAAAAGCCTCACCCACCTTCTCTTTGGCTTATTGCATCCTGCTGAAACCCCATGAGACTGAGAATTAGGCGGAAGATTTTCCCACAGGAGACAAACAGGAGTCTGACCACTTTCTCACAGAGTTTCAAAGTTCATAGTAGGCTGCTAGAAAATGGCCAAGTGGTAGGTTCCCCTCCCCCAGACAAACACCCAGAGCTATTTGGGACCATGTCACTTGCGGAAGCAGAGTCACAGAACAGGGGTGCTGTTTTACTGTACCCCCCTCTCCCAGCCAGAAGCAGAGTCACAGAACAGGGGTGCTGTTTTACTGTATCCCCCTCTCCCAGCCACTTGGACACGTGTGAGCCCCAGGGCTGGGGCACAGAATGGGAGACCTGATACCCAATTTCCCTTCCTATCCCTTCTCACATCCCTGCCCAGCAGCTTCAGCACTCACAGGTACATCTTCTCCCTGGAGAATGGGTAAGACAGGTTCTTCATCTTGTTGTTGCTATGCTCCGGGACTCTGGGCTGCAGAGGCGAGCTGAGCTTCTGCAGAATGGCGTTGAACTTCTTCGCAATGCTGCCTCCTGCTTTGATCTCATACATCTAGGAAACGCAAAGTCACAGGTCTAAAAAGTCTTCATATTTGAATACCTGAAATACTCACTAAGATAGAGTTAAGAAATGCCACAAAAGATATACGAAGTGCTTTGAGGGTTCAAAGAAAGAAGGTAGCACTTCCAATTGGGGAATTAGACAAATGTTTCCTGACAGGAGTAGCATGGTGGACTTAATAGAAGGGTCATCTTTTTTGTTATCATGTTGTTCTCTAATAAAATAATGATAAGTAGAGGCAGATAACTATGAACTTCTCTAGATGAAAACTAGAGCCTCTCTAGTCTAACAACTAAAACATAATCACAGTTTGTTTATTTCTTCTAAGCATTTTTCCTATGCATTATAATTTAATTTCAATTACAAAATTAACACAGTTCAAGAAAGTAAACCAAAGCCATAAAAAAGTTCATTTACCAGATATTAAAAGTTGCTTTTCTCATTTAACAATGTATCATAGATATCTTTCCAGGTTAGTTCATATACAGTCACCTTGGTGGATGCAAAGTCTTGTGCAGTAGATGTGAATGCTTCCAGGGATGGCCATTATTTCATTTTCTGAGCATGCTTTATCTTGTCTTAATCATATTTCTAGTAACATTATCTTACAAGAAATTTTGGTGACTAAGGCAGATAGAGGCAAAGAAATTCCAGACAAACAAAATAGCAAAAAAGTTCAAGCTGGGTTTGAGGAGGGTTAAATGGGCTGGCGTGTTTGGAGCAAGGGGTTCTGATGGGGAATAGTGATGATGGTGGCAGAGGGGCACACTGAAACCAGTGCTTGGAGACCCTCCTGCACAAAAACAATGGCTGTCAGCAAAGGGTATGAACAATGACAAACTCAGAGCTGAGTTTTGATAATTGAATACAGTTGTGTGAGAAGAAGAGCAAGCCTACTTTCTGAAACAAGGAAATTGTTTATTTCTAGTATCACACAGCATTTATTAAGCGTCTCCTCTGAGCCCCGCATGCCTAGCTCTCAGTGTGTGTTAGTGTTAAAGATATGTGGTGAACATATCTTTACACAGATAGTGTATGCAGACAAGCTTATAATCAATGGCGTTTTGAATCCCCTGGCCAAGCCTGTTTTCTTGACTGCTTTACTGCTTCATTTGCTGAGCTAGGAGTTAACCTGGGAGAAAACCGTGTGCAGCTTCCAACGTTATTTCCATTGCCATCAAGGTCTCGACCATTCTGCCAAACCTCTTCTTCACACATGTTCATCACTGCAATACAAAGAGCTCACTTCTCAAGCATCTTTGGACAAGAGTGGCAGGGACAGAAAGATGACCTCCTCACACTGTCACAACACATCCCTTATGGGCCATTCTGGTTAGCTGAGAACCTCCAGGCAGTTCCTGAGCCTCATCATGGGAATGGCTCTGGTAGGGATCACTTAGAAAAACAGGCTAAAGAGAGTGGGCCCCATACTACGTTTTTAGTAGTCGTGGAAATGAAATAAAGGTGACTATTTCTTGATGAAGGATGCTCCAAATCACTGACAGGGACATCAGCATCTGCCTTCAGGATAGTGTCAAAAGTGTGGAAGACCAGAGTCCCACCAGAAAACTCAGGCTACCATATACTCCACAGCCCTGAACAAGACCCCACACAAATGTTCTCAAACACCACAGCCGACTTGCACTGGAAAGAGATTTCTCAGATGCCAGGCCTCTATGGCGCATGCAATAGACACAAATAAAATGCATGTAGGGGTCCCTGTGGTGCAATACCACGCACACTGGGCGTGGAGAGCAAGAGACCTGCTTCCTGCCGCCATGTCTTCGCTTGTGTTGCCCATTCCTGGGACTTCCTCTCTCCTTTTCCACCTGCATAACTCTTGCCTCCCCTTCACCATAAGGCTCCAAGTCTAACTCTCCCAGGAAGCCTTCCTTGCACACTCACTCCCTGTGATGATTCATTTACATCATAAAATGTACCTTGCTGTACTTGTTTTAGTTTATGTAGCTGCCTCTAGTTCTCAGTTTATGTGTCTGTCTCCCCAGCAGACTGCGGACTCCTAGACCTCAGAGACTCCACCCTGCGTGCCTGGCCTGTAGTAAGGACAGGATAATGTTTACGGAGGGAGTGACCTGAGTCCTGGTCCTTGTGACACTAACTAGATGTATGACTTTGGACAAGTCACTCTTCCTCTCTCAGTTTCTTATTCTCTGAGGAGAGATCCCAGGAACCTCTACTGCCTATTAGGATGTAGTAACTGAGACCTATTTACCCTCCCCCCTGAAACACCCAGGCAAGATACAGGATACTGGACATCAGGGAACAAAAGGCAGTGATCCCTGGGAGAAAGGGAACTGGGGAGGTGAGCCCTGTGTTTGCTCCAGCTCACTGCCTCAGGCGAGGAAGGGGAAACAGGTGGAGTCCAGCAAATTCTCTGAATTGAGAAGACAGAGCTGGAAGTCTGGGAGACCAAGGCAGTTAGTATTCATAGTACTTGAAAGGAGACAGCTGCACAGAGAACCCCAGAGGTCTGCAGAAGGTCCCCTTGGAGGTGAGGAAGCTACCCAAAGCTAGAAAAAGAACCATCTGAAGGATTGGGAATAGCACCCACGTACATCAGCCAGATAGGAAAGTCCCCTCCTACATGGAGCATTGGGTAAAATACTCAGGTTGACTCAGTAGTGGTGGATAATTAGCCTTAGACTGAGCCCTGCTCCAGACTCACTTAACAAATCATAAAAGCAAGCACTGGTCTAAATGGCTTTTAAAGTATTGTCCAAGTCTAACAGTCTATGGCTTTAAGATTTAATGAAAAAGAAACATTCGTTCATGGCACAGATATTTCTGGGCACCTCCTATGTGTCAGGTCCTGAGCTTAGTGGCTGACTGTGGCAAGGGCTGGAGAAGTGCACGCATGATAATGACGCCTTCCATGTGCAGAATGCTTTGCGGCACACCCAGTACTTCCTTGGGCATCATTTCATCCAGGCTCCATGAGAACTCTGCAAGGTGTGCCTGCCAGGTAGGATTAGCATCTCTGTTTTATAGATGACAAAACTAAGATTCAGAGGGGCAAGGACTTGCCAGAGCCAATGTTAAAATCATGCCTGGAACCCAGGTTTCCTGCTTCCCCATGCTGGGCCCTTTTCTTCGATCTAGCGTCCTTTGATCCTTGGCAGGTCCCCATGCACTGGGCCTGAGAAGGAAGCAGGCTGGAGGGCCCTTGCGCCCCCTCCAAACCCACAGCCCAGGCACTCCTGGTGCACCTGATCATCTTTATTATTAGTAAAACCATCAGCAGTGGCATCATTATTACTGTTATTCTTGGACATCAGAGAATTATGAACATCCCCAGAAATGGCGGGACACATGTTAGCCAGCTGTTCCCCATTATGCCCTCCCTGGGTACATGATATGCCTTTCATGTGCTTAAAATCATAAATAATTTTTAAAGTATGTTGCTCTTATTTTTTATTCCAGGGCTCAAATGTGGTTCTCATAAAAGCTTGCTTCAGCCTCACTGACACAGTGTAAGGAGTTTACTGAGATTCCTTCTTTTCTTACTTCTTTTTTCTTCCTTGTCTCTCTCAGCCTCTCTCTCCTGAGGGGCACAGCAGTGTGGTCTGAGGGCTGATTCGTTTCCCTTCTGTATTAAACTCATGTGCTTTCCTGGGGCTTAGGGGACATGCTACGTATCTTGGACAGTATACAAGTCACTGTCTCCATTTTACAGATAAAGAAACCAAGACACAAAACATTTTACTAACATGCCCATCTGTGGTCCCTAACCCTTGGGCTGCAGACCAGTACCAGGTCCCTGCCCTGTTAGGAACTGGGCCACACAGTAGGAGACGAGCAGCGGGCACATCAGTAAATCTTCATCTGTATTGACAGCTACTCCCCAATCACTAGCATCACCGCCTGAGCTCTGCCTCCTGTCAGCTCAGCGGTGGCATTAGGTTCTCAGAGGCGCACCAACCCTACTCTAAACCATGCCTGTGAGGAATCTAGGTTGTGCTCCTTATGAGAAGCTAATGCCTGAAGATCTGAGGTGGAGCTAAGGTGATGATGCTGGTGCTGGGACCACCTCGCTGCAGGAAAACAAGCTCAAGAGTTCCCACTGATTCTGCATTCTGGTGAGTTCCATGATTATTTCATTATATATTATGATGGAATAATAATAGAAATAAAGTGCACAATAAATGCAATGTACTTGAATCATCCTGGAACCATCTCCCTACCCACCCAGTTCATAGAAAAATTGCCTTCCATGAAACTGCTCCCTGGTGCCTAAAACGTTGGGGACCGCTGCCCAGCATCACACAGAGATCCAATGACCCTAAAGATCAAGGAAAAGGTGTAATAGTATAAGACAGAAACAGTATATCACTGATCCATGAGTGCCCTAAGAGGGCCTCTGGCAGCAGTGGGCAGGAAAGTTCAGCCAGGAGGAATACAGACCAGGCATAAAGATGGAGCGCATGCCCCAGCTGGGACCACATGTGTCAGCGGAAATTAATCCAGATCATCTGCCTTTGTAAAGTTATTTGTGCTTTCCTCGGCTCCTCCTGCGCTCTCAGAATCTTCAAGCCTTCATAGATATTATTCATGGAGTCGTACTCACCTGGAGAGGTAGGGCTGGGCTCTACCACACCCTTCTCCTCAACCCTTACAGCAGAAGCCCGGAGAAGTCAAGCAGTGTGAAAAGGAAACCAGAAGTCACAGCTGGACAAGGACAGAAGTCTACAGAGCAGAAGCAAGCGGCAAGAGAAGCTGAATATGGCGTGGGATCCCTGCTCTATCCTCCTCCCCAGCCGTGCCGAGGGGCCACGCATGCGCTGAGCCACACGGAGGGAGGGGCTCCGTGCTGCTGCCCACAGCACATTTCCCCACGCCAGAGTGCCAGGCCCTTCACCCACGAAAATGGAAACAGCACAGGAGCTGCTAAGATCAGCTGAAAACTGGAGTCAAGAGGGAGACTCCTGGGTAGAGAAAGGGGCTGGCAGTCCCTTCATCCCCGCTCGCACCTGCAGGCAAATTTCCTATCACAGCAATGCTGAACGTGGTGCTGAGATATTTGCAAAATGCACCTTCTCTATTGTCTAATTCTGTGTTTGTTTGTGGTTTTTAATTTTGTTGTCATTATGTCCTCTACACATAAATGAATGTGTGCTGACTTTTAAAATTGGTTATTAAATCCAAAGTTTTAAAATTTCACTGCATCGGGGGCTGCTCAGGAGCCATGGCTCCTGGCTTAGCCCTCTGTCTGCCTTTCTGTGCCATGCCCACTCCAGCTTCTCTCAGTTCCCCAGACAGGCCTGAAACATGTCCTTCCCAAAAGAGGGAAGGTTCTCTCCTGCCCTCTCCACCTGGCAAATACCTACCCAGCACTCAGGGCTCTGCTGAAATGGCACCTTCCCTCACCTGTCTGCTCTAGTTGGCTGTCTCATCACACATACCCCACTCTTTTCTTCCATGAGTGCCTTCCATCTCATAATTAGTCAAATGATGTCTGAAGCCTCCCCACACAGAAACCACATGGGACCCAGGACCAGTAGTAGTCACCACTGAATCACCACGCCCAGCAGAGCATCTAGGTGAATAATGATATCAAGAAATATTCATTGGATGGATGCATGAACAGGTGGAAAATGAAACCTTCCAAAGGATGAGGAGCTACACAACCTAACCACATCTCGGTACAACTGTCCTCTTCCTAAGTACTTCTCAGTAATGGGAAGTGGCTACTGGGGACCTAGATCAGGGTGGCCACTAATGGCTCATGCACTGCAAATACTGCCCCCTCCTTGCACACACCCCTCGTCGACTATACAATCCTATGTAAACAGGAATAGTTCTATCTCATTTAAAAGTTATTAATGATAATAGCAAAATTAATACATTCTGAAAGTCATCTTATAGGCTGAGTAGGCAGGGACTCTTCCCCCATGATCAAGGATCTACAAGTTCTTCATCCTTAATACAACTCTGGTTTTCCCTGCTTTTTACTTTCTGGATTTACTGAACTATCAGAATAGTTCAAAAGAGCAGAAGTCACCAAGGAAGAGTTGGCCAAGGTGAGTCTGTTGCTGAATTTCACATGGACTATTTACAACTATGAGCTAAAACACCTCTAGAACTTTATCCTGGACTCTGCCAGGATCATGACCCAAAGAAGACCCTGGGGCTTGGAGCACAAGAATTATTTGGCATCATTGAGACAATGCACCCATTATTTAATGAGCAACTAATATTGAAGGCATATCATGACTAGGTTTTCAGGGAATACCTGAGAAACACAAAACATAGTTCTTGCTTTTAGGGGACTTAGGAGACTTTCGAAGAAACAAGAATATGGTATCCAGAGCAGCAGAAGAAAAACTAACAGGTAAGATAAGTACTGATGGTCAAGTACCAAGGATTCTGAAAGGGTGAGATCAGTTCAGGCTGAGGAAATAAAGGAGGGTCTACCAAGGAAGTGAAACTTAGGCTGGGATTCAAAGGCTGACCAGTATTTGTTTATTCAGGGAGCTCCACAAAGGCTCTGCTTTGGAGAAGAGCAGCCCCGCAGGAGCAAGAGAACTCAGAGAAAACCCAGTGATGTTACTGAGCTCAGAGGTACAAGGAAACCCCAGATGTGAAACAGATATCAGGGCTAAGTGTACTACCTATATAGTACAAAGCACAGCTTAAAGAGATGGCCATGGAGAACATTTTTACTCTTAGAAATCTGCACACAACCAGAGTGTGCCCTGACACATCAGTTGAAAACCACTGGATTAGAGGTTCAGAAAAGCTTTCTTTGGGTTATAATTCCACAAGTTTGTCCCAGCCCAAGGCATAGCCCTCACCTATTAGATCTAGCCTTGGAAATTTTTTTTTTGTTATACACATTTACCCATTGGGTGGTTTTATAAATCTTTTTTTCAAAGTCTACCATCAGGACTGTGAAATGTGGACAAGCTTTAAAACATGCTAATATCCTTCTTTGCTAATAGAAGGTTTTTCTTAATCAAACCAATGGTTGTCTTTGGAAATAGAAATATAAATGGGAAAAAATGTTGAATAAGCAGTTCTTCTTGACATAGCTATACCCAGTCTGCTTCTACCATTCAGGCCAAGGGGAACCTCTCCCAGGTCCTCCTATCTCATCAAAACAGAAATGGAATGTGACAAAGTAGTTATGGACATGCCAAGTCATGCAGCAAGATCCATGCCCAAATATTCCTCTGTGCAACCCCAAACTCAATGTCAACGAATGAACAAGGCTGTTTCAAGCCATCATAGAAGATGCAAAATGGATTCGTATGATGCAGAACAAGCCAGCATGACTACCAGGTCTTGAATTGTTTGATTATTTCTTCCTGCCCAGAGGAAGAGTGTTAGTTTTCTAAGGCTGTTGTAACAAATGACCACAAAGTAAGTGGCTTGAAACAACAGAACTTTATTCACTCACAGTTGTGAAGGCCACAAGTCTGAATTCAAGGTGTCAGGGGGGCTACCCTCCCTCTGAAGCCTCTGAGGAGAAATTCTTATCTATTCCAGCTTCTGATGCCCCCAGGCATTCCTTGGCTTGGGATAGCATAATTCCCATCTCTGCCTCCTTCTTCTCCCCTACGTGTACCTGTGTCTCAAATCTTTTCTGTCTTTCTCTTATAAGAACACTTGTCCTTGTATGTAGGGTCTATCCTAAATCCAGGAAGCTCTCATCTTGAGATTGTTAACTCGTTACATCTGCAAAGACAATTTTTCCAAATAAGATCATATTCATAGGTTCTGAGGCTAGGACTTGGACATTCATACCATTACAAAGAGGATTATTGACTTTCAAAATATGAGCCTTGTGATGGTTGATTTTTGTGTCACCTTGACTGGGCCATGAGGAGTGCCTAGCTATTTGGTCAAACATTATTCTGGGTATATCTATGAGAGTGTTTGGGGATGAGATTAACATTTGAATCAGTAGACGGAATAAAGCAGATTGCCCTTCCTATCATGGTGGCCCTCACCTAATCAGTTAAAAGCCTAATTAAAACAAAAAAGTTGACTCTCCTTCAGTAACAGGGAATGCCTCCTGCCTGACTACTTGAACTGGGACATCAGTTCAGATTCCAACCACAACATCAGTTCTGCTTATCTCTCGAGGCTTCTGGCTTTTGGATTGGAACCTATACCATTGATTTTCTAGGTTCTCAGGACTTTGAGCTTGGACTGGAACTATAATATCAGCTCTTTTGGGTCTCCAGCTCAAGGAATACAGACAAATATGTATGCCATGGAATATTATGCAGCCTTAAAAAAGGATTTTACGTTTACATGGATAAGATGGAACATATCCTACTTAGTAAAGTATCTCAAAAATGGAAGAAAAAATATCCAACATACTCAGTACTATCATGAAACCAAATTATAGTCACTCACACTTTCATATGAAGAATAGATCACAACTATGGCCCAGGATGAAGGAGAGAGGAGGGGGGATGGGAGGGGAGGGGGAAGGTCAGATCAAGGGAGGGTGAATGGTGGACCTATGGTGCCTAATGCAAGGGTTTACATGTCAGATCTATTAAGTATAGAGTATAAAATGTCTGAACACAATAATTAAGTAAGTGAGATGAGGTATATAGTAACCAGTGTGATGTAAACGCTCCTAATTCTATATGAAATCAGCACACTGTACCCCATAAATGCATTAATGTATACACGATCTATGTGTTTATGATTTAATTTAAAAAATTTTTAAAAATAAAAAAAATTAAAAGCAATAAAAAAAAAGACTCTGCAGTCCCTATAATTGCATAAACCAATTCCATATAGTCTTTCTCTTTCTCACACTCTCCCCTCCCCCATGTCTGTGTGTGTGTGTGTGTGTGTGTGTGTCTTGGCCTAGCAGAGTCCCTGAGGCAAGGTGGGGAGCCATGAGCCAAGGGAAGGAGCTCCTTTTTGCAAAAACCATGGCTACCAATTCCGAATCTCTAGAAGGGCAATAACATGTATCTGAGAACAATTTCCCATCATTTAAAAAGCTTAAAAAATTAATATTTTTCTCCTAAGGGACCAATAAAGCTAATTAAAATGACAAGTTTATTTGCTTTTTTAACTAGAATAACATTCAGTTCAGTGTGGAAACACTGATTTTTTTTCACACTAACCAGAAAATTCTTACTGGCAGTTATATATGCTTTCTGTTCATGAAAAGGAGATAAGTTATTTTTTAATAAAGGCAGGTTAGTAGTTACAAATATTTCGAAACATAGGTTTCATGGGAGAGAAGTAAAGTACCAATGGCATTTCTGATCTATCCGTTATCTTTGAATCAAGTGAACTCATCAGAAATTCAAAGACATTACTTTGTAGTACAACCCTCTCTAAACTACAGTTTATCATTACATGCTCAGTTTTTATCCAGAATTAGTTTCAGCAGTGGCAGTACAAAAAACATTCCAACACTTTATGTGACCTCATTACTGAAAACATAATCTCTTATATCGTTCATGTCATTTATGTAACAATTATGTTTTAGCAACAAGAAAAAGCACCTCTTCTGACAAAACAGATGCTGATTTTTATGGGTAATGCCAACCGTTGACCTTTCTGCCGTGGCACCCAGGAAGCACAAAGTGAATTATGTTTCATATCAACCACCACAATTTTTAATTTCTACTATCATTATTTCCCCTTCACTTTCTACTCCACACTCAATTACATGATTCTCTTCCTATTTGTTATTTTCTAAAATGATCCTTTGTATCATATTTGCTCTTTTGGTTGTAATACATTTCAAATCCCATTTTAGGAGACAGACTAAGATATGAATCAAATAACCCCAGGTTCATGGGGGTAGAGCCAACCGTAGAACTCAAGGTCTCCACTTGCCACACCTACAGTCTTGCTCTTGAAACGGGTGCCTTCAAGCTGTCCCTCCTGCATGGAGGGGCCCAAACAGTCTTCCTCTGGCTTTCCCAGTGACTGCACTGCAGACCTCGCACATGGAGACATCATATTAAAGGACCCCCCCATGGACCTGTGCTCAAGGAAACAGAAATCCCCTAGCACATATTCCAAAGGCCATCTGTTCCTTCCTCTCCACAGATTTCATGTCTGGACTTCTTAGCAGAATTAAGGGACAGGGCTCATTTTTCCCCCAGCGCTGCAGACACTGGCTGTGAAGAGAGAGGAAGGGGAAAGAACAGGAAGCAATGATCCCAATCTGGCACAAGCTGTGCTGCCCTCCCTCCATGCAATGCTGTGAAGAGAGGTAACAACAGCGGTCATCACAGACCACATGAGCCTCTGTGCAAGGCACTCTCATACATCACACCACTGCTCACAAGAGCCCTCCACAACACTGATTACTCCAGTTTGGGATGTGTGTGGAGCTCTGAACCTGCTCTCTTAAAAAAGATGTGACTTGGGGGTGGCACCTGTGGCTCAAGGAGTAGGGCGCCGGCCCTATATACCAGGAATAGCAGGTTCAAACCCAGCCCCGAGCCAAAAAATAAAAATAAAAAAGATATGACTTGCTACAAGTAAACCACAGCTACCTGTATGCAAAGGACTCATAAGCTAAAGTCCTTACAGACCTTAGGGACAGTAAAGAAGACCTCTGCAGTATCATTCTACTAATAAAAGCTACAAAAGCTCTGAAAATTTGGACAAAAGTGATTTTTACCCATCCTAGGCATGTCACTTCTTGAAAATTTCATGGACAAATGATTTTGTGGGCAATAAATTCTTCCCTAACAGGTCAGATAGCAACTCCTCAACCATTCCCAGCTTTGTCATGTGAAATAAGTAAACAGAAGAGGTGAGGAAAAGCTGTTGATTCATATATATATTTCAAAAAATGAATGAGAAATAAATATTGATGGCAAGCACAATCTAGAAGCGCCACCTTGGTCACGAACCCGTGTGAGAGAGCACCTGCTCCCAGACACCCTTCCCAGACCTCCTCAGGCTGCTTGGGCCACCGGCCAGGCCTTCCCACTCTCTCTTGTGCATGGATGCTGAGTGTCCCTCACAAAATGCTGGCTCTTCTGTTGTTGTTTCTGGAAAACAAATGCTTCCTTCTAAGATTCCCCCTCCCAGTTAATATCTGTGCTCAGGACTCTGAGTCCCCGGACACATTACGATGGATTTGTCCAGGTTTGAGATCTCGATTTCATGATTTCCTCCCCATCTTCCTGGTCTCTCCGGACTCTGTTGAGTTATGATCCAAGCCTCCACCGGCCGGAGGATGCTTAACTGATCCCACGCCATCCCTCGTCCTTCCTCCACATTCCGCCAGCTACAGGATGCATCTCTCTGCAAATGTGGGTTTTTTCCTTATTTTAGTCACTTCCCAAATTCATTTTGTTGTTGTTGTTGTTTTGCAGTTTTTGGCCGGGGCTGGGTTTGAACCCGCCACCTTTGGTATACGGGTCCAGCACCCTACTCCCTTAAGCCACAGGCGCTACGCCCCAAATTCATTTTTAAAAGGAGAGAAATGCCACAAGACCTGATGCAGGCCCTCCACAGACTTCCTGTATTATCTTCCACCCTCCCCACTGCTCTTTGACCCACAACCCCGTCCCCGGGATCAGAGTCGCAGGTTAATTTTTATAAACATAGGCATCCTACATAGCATGCCGAGTTACTTCCTTCCTGTGTGTAACACCTGTGAAGTCAACCACAAGCCACACCTGTATGCTCTGGATACAGGGAGGACAAAGGGACACAGGGACACAGGGTGTGTCAGAACAGTCTGCCTGAGTAGAGTCTGGGACTCAGAAACTTTGGGGAAAAAACATCTTCCTGTGATATCTGCAGACTTATGGGATCAACCATGTGGCTTTGCCTCACCCAACTTCCAAACCCACCATATTGACACACAGAATCTGTGCTGTGCTCATGAGTTGCTCTTTGACATGGTATCCAACCACTGCTCTGATGTCTGGGCACATGCACCCCTCTAGTTCTTCCCTGTGCCCATCATCTTGGTGAGGGCCTGAGCTGTTTCTGCACCCTCAGTGCCTCCCCAGAGTCCATCTCACAGTGGGGCTCCATTAATGTGGGCTGCCTACATGGTCAGGAAGGAAGTTGATTGGGGGACCAAGAATTGAGACCACACATAAAAATATTTCAGAAAGCAAACACAATAGCAAGCTCCTTGCCTATCCATAGACTGGTTAAGAATTGGAGTCTTACAATAGGCTTTTAAGAAAAATGAGGCAGGTATTATTATGCCCATATCATAATTAGGAGACTGGGGCATCCTAAACCATACAGCAAATAAGTACAGAACCAAGGCTACAAAAGTCTGCTCTTCTGAGGACTCATCTAGTAGAGTCTCTATTGCCTGATGCTGCCAAAATGACAAGGGAGAGGGAAACCTGGAGACGGCCAATTTAGAGGCCATCCTCACCCTGATCAATTGCCTACAAACACAAGTGCGGGTACTACCTAAACTACACATGGCAAGTTCCAAAGAGCTAATGTCTAGGGACACTGAAACTCTAAGGCAGAAATGTCATTTATGCAAAATTAGGTTCTACAGGTATAAGCCTGTGAAAGGACAAACCAGAGCCCAGAGGGGCCAAAGACAGAGGATGAGTCTGGGAATGAGAAGGAAAAGGAGGCAGAGAAACAAGAGGTGTTGGGGTGTGGCAGGGTGTGCAGAGAACAGAGGGGGAGGCTAGCACAGGGCACTGGGAGAGGGTGGTGGAAGGGAGAAGAGAGATGAAAAAGCCTAGGAGAGAAAGAATGATGGAAAGGAGAGCACAGAAGACAAATGGGTGAGGGAGGGCAGAAGGAGACATACAACTTCTCGGCTTCTACGTTCCCACTACAGGATCATTCCAGGGGTCTGAAACACCAGCATCAGGGTTAGAGTTTTGCTCACCTTCTTTCCAAGGAACAGCAGCAAAGATTAAAACATAGGAAACAAGATACAAATACAATGAGGTTAAGAGAACATTAGATATTCAGATACCTCAAAGAGAAAGGAGGATATATGGTAGTGAGAAGGAACATCGAGGAAAGAGAAGGGAAAGGGTTGGCCAAGTCAGGACCCCACCACTGAAGTAGAAACCTCAACCGCAAACTGAGACTCAGACCATGTTGCCGGGAGATCTGGAGAACATCAGTTGAGGAATGGCAGAGGTCTACAGCAAAGGTGATACCTGTGCTTGAGGGTGATGACATGAAGTGTGAGAGAACTAAGGCCAAGAGACAAGAGACAGCAGTGCAACCGAAGGGGAAAAGACCATGGTGCAGCCCCTCGGAAACCAGGACACAGGGCGTGTGTCTCCCTCAAGTGCACCTTTTGCTGGCAAAAAGTTTACAGCTAATATTCATGCCTGGGTTTGTTCATTGTTTAGTGAGCCTTTGTCTACTTGTCATGGAGTTATTGTTCATCTTAATAGATCTGCAAGAACAGAGCCCAAAGAATGTATTCTTCTTGAGTGAGGGATTCATGATGGCATTAGTCACATGTTAATATTTGGTGAGTGACTTTTGAGGGAGACAGTAGCCAGATTGGTAGTGAAGTTGATATTAGCATAGCCAATGGCATAAACCTCTTGGACTTATTGACTATAACAATGCTACCGACAGTGGGTATGGTGATGAAAAGACAAGTGATAATAGTTGTAGCACAGAAAGCAACAAATAGGGGATTCAGCTAATGGTGGGGAAGGTGGAAATGATAATAGTCAGTTGCAGTGATCAAGACTGATCTCTGAGAGAAGGAGGGAGAGGGTGGGGAAAGGAAGAGCAGAGAGACAGAAGGAGGGAGAGGGGTGGGAATCTCAGTGTGTGACATACCTTTTGAGGGCAGGACACAATTATAAGAGGGACTTTACCTAACAAATGCAGTCAGTGTAACCTGGTTTCTTGTGCCCTCAATGAATCCCCAATAATTAAAAAAAAAAATTTTTTTTTAAAGAAGAGTGAACTCTGAAAAGGTAGGTCACTGCTTATGCAACTACACCAGGGATGTGTGTGCTTGTGGTGGGGGAGAGAGGCAGAGACAGACCAAGAGAGAAAGAGAGATCACCCACAGACCACCCATGTTTAAACTAGGGTACTGTCTGCCCAGGACACTTCCTAAGAGACATCTCAAACTGTCAAAGTCAATAGCCACTCCTTTCCCCTAAAATCCCTAATAAAAAAAGAATGGGGAAATTTATGAACACATGCCTCTTTTTTTAGTTGGAGCTATTTGCTAGATTTTATTATATCATACAAAGAGACATGTCACATAGGAATTCCCTAGGTAGGTTTTTAAATTATAGCATATATAGCCTATCTGAATGAAAACTCCCTCAAACAGCATCTAAACTATATAGTTGTCAACCCAGATGTGCATCAGAACTTCCTGGGGATTTATTTTAATGACATTGATGCAGAATCTCATTTTATACCAACCAATAGAATCAAAGTCCCAGAGTTGAGAAATTGGCATGAGCACGTTGAAAATACTTCCCAGATGATTTTAATCAACTCACATGATTAAGACCCTTCTGTTTTATAGAAGAGATAAGTGAAACCCACCATGACACAATATTTAGTGGTGGAATCATAACCAGAATAGGTATCTTCATAGGAAGTTTGGGGCTATTTCTCCTGTGAGCTTCTGATGCAATCAGCATGACTTATGCCAGCTCTCATTGCTATATTTACTCTAAAGAAAAGCTTGGTAATATTAGGACCTCTAAGAAGAGGGAGAAAAGAGGCATAAAAGAAAAATGGAAACACTGGACCAGGACAATGATTGGCTTCTCAAGAAACACAACCCATGCTGTAGAAGGATTTCCTCCCCACCCCAACTCTTCCCTGTCCCATCCACACCATGGATTCCTGGGGAGACCAGTGTGATTTCAATTTAACAGAACCTACATCCCACCTGGCCCTATTCCCAAACTATCTGCATCCATTCAGCCTTCAGAAAGCCCAGAACCCAAGAGAAACATGTTCATACTTTCTTGGTGGGAACTTTGATCTTCAAGAATTCTGCCTCTCTGGCCAGCACCTGCCACGGGGCGTGTATCCGCACAAAGATGGATCCCTGGCTTTTATTCTGCAAGGTACAAAGAAAGAAGAAATGAAAACATTTGTAAGGACATAGTTTACATTCCTGGCTCCCCAACCAGACTAGAAGCCCAGACCTTCAGATTCTGGGTTTTGTTCTCTTTTAACTTCCCTAGGGACAAGGTCCCCCCACTCCTAACCAATTCATCAGTTCTTTTCCAGAAATGCCCTCATCAAAAACCATAAGGTAGTTGTTCCTGAAGTGTGGTCCCTAGACGTTTAATGTGACTTCGAGGGAAAAAAAAGTTAAAACAATTTTGTTCACGGATTTGAAATGTAAGCAGTTATGATGGTCATGAAAATCCCATTGTATTTAATAACAATTGGGGGCTGTTCCTCTGCAGGCATGCAGTGAGCAGCCTGCAGCTTGCCTCCATTCACATGTTTTCATCGTTCATTGTTCAAGGCTGCATTTGGTTCTACGATCATGCTGTGTTTTTTAGCTCCACATCACAAAAATAGCCCACTGAAGCTTAAAAGCCATGATATAAATAATAATGCAAATAGTACAACAAAAAAGAATATCCTAAACATAAATCAAGAACAGGGCTCCAGTATGAACATAGAGCATGAACCTACGTCCCAGGACAAGCAATTGTGTTGCATGTCAATTTCACCCAAAAATGAGAAGCAGTTTTGAGTATGTGAAAAATTGGGTTTTACCAACTCAGCAACTCATTTGGCCCTGGTGACCATTATATATATTTGTCAGATTAAGAGAGGGCACCAGCCTCATCTCCAAGTAGAAACTCCATTTTTCTTTTTTCCAGAACAAACACGTAAAAGAAAAAAAAAATATTTTCTCATGTTAATTTCATTTTGTCATTAAAGAATGAAAGAAGATCAAAATCAAATAGGAAAAAAGTGTCAAAATTCCCATTATTGCCAAGAAGCTTCTAAAGCTACCTGAAAAATTAACCACAAACGTTGTGTTTAAACCCACTCATTGTGCTCTTACAACCCTTCATCACATATTCCCTCGGATCTTGGTTTAGTGTTGAAGAGAATAGTGAACCCCATCCATTCGCAGAGTTTTCAAGGTGCTGGGGCAGAGAAATAGATGGCAAATAGAAGACCACTTTACCCCAGGGAAGGACACCATCCATGAAGAGGCTCATATACATTTTTGAAAAGATGAATAAAAAAGATATTTTATGCCACGCCCTTAATGCAAATGAAGACTCTTTCTGTGATTTTTTTCAATGACAGTCTCACAATATATTCTGTAATTCAAATATTCAGAAAATTAACCCTACTTTGGGGATGAAAGTTCATGATTTTTAAAGTAGAAGAATGGAGAATAAGCCAGGATTTCCTAAGAAGATTGAACTGTGGTGTGAAAGGCCTGGATAGTCTAGAGTTTGCAAATGCTTCAAAATAATAATGATGACCACAATGCATGTTTATTCAGTATATATCATGTGCTAGAACTGAACTAGGTAGTTATATACTTTATTTAGTTCATCTGACATTCACAACTATGCTGTGAGGCAGTCTCTCTCTCTCTTTCTCTCTATTCTACAATTGAGGAAACCGAGGCAAGGAAAATTTAAATGATCTTCTCAAAGTTACACAGATGGTGTGATAAAAATTGTTTTCCAATCCAGACAGTTTGGGCTCTACCTGATGGTTTTCTTGTTCCACTGGAGACAGACATGACCTGCCACTGGACATAATTAAAAACCACACCCAAGGACAGCAAAAGAACAGGAAGATGTGCTTTTTTTTAGACTAACATCAAATCAAAGGGTTACTAAGGAACCCATGTGGCATTCCTAAGATGAAACCATCAACCTTCCAGCTCCCAAGTGAGACAGAATTCTGACAAAATGCTGAAAGAGGCCTTCAGTTGAGAAGGAGAGTCAATTTCCACATCCATCTCTAGTTGGAATATCCAGAACTACAAGACAGTCATCGATCACTTGCTGCTACCTCTAACTGTAATCTCAACTTTTCTCATTTAGTGAAAATAAAGGGTAAGAAAAGAAACCATCTGTGGAAGCTGACCTGCAAGCCCCTCTCTCCATCATGGCCCCAGAAATGATGCTTCTGGTGAAAGATGGCAAAGAGTATCATCCCTCTCACTAAGATGAGCTCATGACTATTGTGGATGTTAATATATTATCCTCTGTGCTTATCCTTAAATTATGATGAATGCCTTTTTAACTTTCTCTAGAGTTGGTGGCTTAAGTATGTACCAAATGTCAGTTAAGTGGGTACAGATGTTCTAAGCTTGAGGAAGAGTTGGAAGGGCAAAGGTCAAATTCCAAAGACTTGGTGGCAGACTGCTAGCTGTCCCCTGATACCCATTCTCATGTTCTTCATTTTTAATTAAACACATGGATATCTAGAATCAAGGCTACTAGACCTTCTTTGCAGTGAGATGTTTCTATAACAGTAATTTCTGGCCAATGTCGTGTAGGAGGAAGTTTCTGGTAACATTCTTCAAAAAGGTGTCTTTTGCCCCTTCATTTTCTTCCCTCCCCCAATTTGGTGCCTGGAGTATGGCTACAAGCATTTTAGACCTTGAGGTCAAAGTCAAGACCAAAAGCAGCCATGAGTCAAGACAGAAGCTGGGTCTGAGTCTATGGTCATAGCAGTCCTAGACTGCCTCTGGGATTTTTATGTGAAAGGTAAAATTCTATCTTGTTTAACTTTTGTGATTTTAGAGCCTCTATCAATCATGCAAAATTATTTCCCAATATGGAGCCATTAATTTTCTCCAGCAGAGCATGGTGCTTCTCCATTTTCTCCTTTAATGGAGCTTGTTTTAAATGAAAATAAAAGCAAGAATGCAGTTTTGTGGTGGTGACATCTAGTCATCATGTTCCTTTCATCCCATACAATGTTGTTATCTTCTCATAAAAGGAAAAACATACCAGCTTATGTGAAATATTAGCTGGTGTGACTAGTTATGTCTGTCAACGGAAAAAAAAAAAATCTTTGAAAACCCCTGATCAGAACCATGACCAAATGCAGAAGCTCTTTTTACTAACCTAGGAATTTAAAATTGCAGGTTAATATGTATTGAGTTTAACATGTATTGAATGCTAAGATTAAAGGCAGGTGCTGTGGTTCACTTTGGGAGGCGGAGGTGGGAGGATTCCTTGAGACCAGCCAAGACTTTGAAACCAGCCTGAGCAAAATAGCAAGATCCCATTTCTGCAAAAAAATAGAAAACTTAGCCAGGAAGGATGGCATGTGCCTATAGTCTTAGTTTCTCAAGAGGCTAAGTAAGGAGTTTAAGGTTACAGTGACTTGTCATGACCCCACTGCACTCCAGCCCACGCAAGAGAGCAAGCTTTTGTCTCCAAAAAAAAAAAAGAAAGAAAGAAAGAATGAATGAAAAGAAAAGAAAAAGTTTCCTTGTCCTCTAGACACATTCAACATCCATTCTGCCCTGCGTTTGGATTTGGATTATTCCAGGCATAGTAACAGAATAGAAAAGAGCAGCTTGGAGCTTCTAAGTCAGATGAAGATTTGAATCCTCTGTGAGTTACTGTGAACAGTGTTGCAATAAGAACAGGGTTGTAGGTAACACTTTTGATATGATTTGAACATTTGATCCCTCCAAATCCGGTGTTCAAATTTGATCCTCAGTGTTGGGGGTGCAGCTGGCGGCAAGTGTCTGGGTCATGGCAGTGGATCCCTCATGAATGGCTTGGTGTCCTCCCTGCCACAGAGAGTGGATTCTCTCTTTTCCAGTTCATCTGAGAGCTGGTTATTTAAAGGGGCTGGGTACCACCTCCTCTCTCTCTTGTTCCTTCTCTCACCATTCACATGTCTGCTCCTCCTTCACTCTCTACTGTGACTGGAAGCTCCCTGAAACCCTCCCCAAAAAGCAGACGCTGATGCCATGTTTCTTGTACAATCTACAGAACCATGAGCCAAATAAACCAATCTTCTTTATAAATTACCCAACCTCAGGTATTTCCTTTATAGCAACGACAAATGGACTAATATACCTTCGATACAATGATTTCCTTTCCTTTGAATAAGTGATATCACTGAATCTACTTTTAGTTTTTAAGAAACTCCATGCTATTTTGCAAAATGGCTATACTAATTTACATTCCCACTAACTGTGTCTAAGACGTCCCTCTTCCCTGCATCCTCAATAGTAGGTTACTTTTTGTCTTTTTGATATTAGTCTTCCTAACCAGGATAGAATTTCATCTCATTGTGGTTTTGATCTGCATGTCTCTGATGACTAGCAATTTCAGTATTTTTTCATCTACCCATTGGCCATTTATTTGTATGTCTTCTTTTGAGAATTATCTATTCAGATCCTTTGCCCACTCTTTAATTGGGTTATTCGGGGGTTTTTTTGTTTGTTTGGGTGGTTGATTTTTTTGTTTGTTTGTTTGCTGTTAAGGAATCAACCTAAATGTTCACCAAGAGATGAATGAATAAAGAAAATGCAGAATATATATACAATGGAATAGCTCCTAAAAAAGAATGAAATTCTACCATTGTTCACAGCAGGGTGGACAAGTCTGGAGGGCATTATGTTAAATAAAATATGCCAGGCGCAGAAAGATAAGTACTACATGTTCTCACTCACATGTGAAAGCTAAAAAAGAAAAATGGAGCTCATGGAAAAAGAGAGGAATTGTGGGTACTAGAGGCAGGGAGGTATGGGGGAAGGTAGGATGAGCAGAGGTTGGTTAATGGATACAAAATTACAGGTAGATAGAAGGAATAAGTGCTGGTGTTCTGTAGCACTGTAGAGTGAACAAGGTTAACTATATTTTAGTGAATACAGGGTGGACATAAAATGCATGTGTAATTTACTATGTTAACCTATTTTAAATTGCACATGAACTTTATATCTACCCTTTATTTTCAAAAAGACAAAAAAAAAGAAAAGAGGATTTTGAACACTCTCAACACAAAGAATACACATTTGAGGTAACAGATACGCTAATAATTCTGATTTGATCCTTACACATTGTATACACATCCCAAAATATCTATCACTCTTTACCCCGCACCCATACAATTATTAACTGTCAATTAAAAGTAAACGGAAAAAAACATGTTCAAAATAGCATCTGATAATAGCAAAATACTGAAAGCAACTCAAAAAAATTATAGAATGGGATTAGAATGGGGGAAAAATTATCTAGTTGTATATATTGCCTCCTGGTTTAGAGAGTCAAATGGAATCAGTATGTCTCCCTAATTCTAGAATCCTTGCCATCTAAAAATAAATAGATCTACACTTCAATGGCTTTTTTTAAAAAGATTGGGAAGGTCACTTAACCAAATGAGCCTCAGTGTCTTTATCTGAGTAAAGAAGGTGAGAAACACTGCAGGACTGTTGTGAGGATTAGAAGTAAAGTAGGTGACATCCCCCCCCTCCCTAATGTGCCTGGAACATGTAACCTTTCCTGACCATCAACCATTACTGTGCTGATTAGCTCTGCCCACTCAGAAAGACTGTTTCCTGACTGCAGGGACAGGGTCTGATACTTCTATATTTCTAAAGCACCTAGCACAGTCCTGAACACATAGTAGGTCCTCACCAGAGAAAAACAGTTCTTATTAAATTAAAATTGTGAATAAGCAATTCTGCTTCCTTTGCCATATTGTACTTTGAAATTATCTACAGGATTTTCAAAATATCCACTATACCCTAAAGTAATTCATAGGTTAAAAATACAGTGCATATCTAGAATATGAGGACAACATCAGAAAACACTACTTTCCGAAACCAACAACAAAATTTAACACAAAATGTAAGAGAAGATATAACCCAACCCTAAAAGAGATTTTTTTTGAGACAGAGCCTCAAGCTGTCCCCCTGGGTAGAGTACCATGGCATCATAGCTCACAGCAACCTCCAACTCCTGGGCTCAAACGAGTCTCCTGCCTCAGCCTCCCAAGTAGCTGGGACCACAGGCGCCCGCCACAATGCCTGGCTATTTTTTGGTTGCAGCCGTCATTGTTGTTTGGCAGGTCCAGGATGGATTCAAACCTGCCAGCTTAGGTGTATGTGGCTGGCGCCTTAGCCGGTTGAGCTACAGGCGCCCAGCCCCCTAAAAGAGATTTTAAAAATAAAGAAATCAATATGGCTGGAAGAGCTCCCAAATCTCATAAGGCAACTAAAATTTAAGTTTTTGTAAAATGAACTGTAACAAATAATTTGGGTCTGGCCATCAGAGGAAGGAAAACAAGCACACTAAGATTTCTGTAGGAAAGGCGAGGCCTGTCCCCCTGGGGGACGTACATTGCCCAGGGAAAGAAATGTGAAATACATAACAAAGCAGGACATTTCCCTAGCTCAATTGAAATGTCCCACAAAACTATGCAACAACTGTCACTGTGATTCCATTTTCATAAGACTCTCCAGTTCTGAGTACCAGGGACAGGTACCCAAAAAGAGCGTGTGAATACTTTGGTCAAAGGAAACGAATGCTTAGTCATAACCTGACTTTCTGGTGTAGCCATCTCTTTCAAATTGTGTTGGTTTCCCAGATCCATCCGGCACTAAATGAACCCACATGCACCTGAGTTCACAGAGGAGTTAAGTCAGGGCCCCCACCTTGAACCCATGCCCAGCCCAATCAGCCAGTGTCCTGTGCTAGCTGCTCCTCCCTTCCTTCTAAAATTGACTCAGCAGCAAACCTTATGATGATGGTCTAAGGCGCCAGCACCTCTCTTCCTCCCCAGCCCTCAAGCTCCCACACACAGTCCCTGTGGCTGTATCTGTTCCAGCCAGCTCCACTCCCAGCCTCCTCACACCCCAGCTCCTCCCTTGCAAAGCTTTTCCTGCCCCCAACCCCAGCCCACTCCTATTTGGGTCTCAGCTTAAACATTCCTAGGATGCCTGTCCTGAGCCCCTGGAGCCTGCTTCTTGGTCCCTTACTCTTGCTCACACAACTCCTTGTCCTTCTCCTTCATATCCTTGACCCACTACCACAACCATTGTGTCATTAGGCATTTAATACCTGCCTTCCTTGGCTTACCTGACAGCTCTATGTGAACAAAGAATGTCTCCATCTTGACTACTTTGTCCTCAGCAGCCAGTGCAGTACCTGGCACATAGCATATGCTTAGTAAATACTGATTGCAGCTTCGACACACCCACTGTATTCCTCATGGATTCTGTTTGGATACTGTGACCCATTTCTAAATATTGGCTACCATGGCCCAGAAAGTAATCGGTGACCTTTAGCTACAGAATTTAAATTTCACTCAGTTGGGAGAAGACAATTTAATCACCCTAATGTGTCCTTTCTGAATGTTTCTCTCATGTTGACAGCTAGTGTTACATTTCCATCTGACCAGGAACATTATAAAGATTGTGGGGGCTTCCCCATTCCCACTGATACCCCCAGTGCTCCCTGCATTTGCAAACCACTGCACCCTCCCCTAGAGACCAATGCATGGGCACAGACTCAGTCTGTTGATCACAAAACACAACCTGAACTGAGCTGAAACTGGATACACCTGGAACTTCTGGGCCTCATGGGTTTATAGGGATGTTGTGGAACACAGGAGAAGAATCATATGGAAAATGAAAGAGACCACAAATGTCAAAGTCTTTGGTGCCTTCACTTGCCAAGCATCGGACTGCCATGGTGCCAGTCAACACCCCATGCTGATAGCTCAAAGCACAGCCACCTTAAGGGCACAGAGGAATTTCAGAAGAATGAACCAATTTGTCCACACAACTCTGGAGTTGGAGAGACCACCAAGCACATGTATCTTAACAAAAATGAAGGCCTGGAGCCCAGGAGGCTGATTTCCTTGGCCATGGACATACAGCTAATTAGCAGCAGGTCCAAGAAAGGAGCTCCGGTCTCCTGGCACTGGGGGTCCATCTCACACTGTGAGAGTCATCACACATCCCTGAGGACTGCCAACCCATCCTGAAGCTCCTCCCTTCACAAGAGAGCAGGCAGGCAGGGGATGGAGCAATGGGATCGGGAGCAGGGGTCTCTCTAGTGCTCCAGTTGCTGCCCCACGCCCTCAGCAGGGACTGGAGGCCTCATGCTGGATGTAATTATCCTTATTGTTTATGTCTCCTTGTTCTTGTTGTTGTTTTCCAAAGATTGCATGTAGCTTCAGAAGACCACGTCCTCCCCCTTGGGAGACAAGAGGGAATGAGAGGCAGCCCCAGCCAAATTGTGGAAACTGATACTCCTCAAGGCTCCTTCCCCGCAGCCCTGCCAAGCCACCTCAGTACTGACCCAGAGGCCCAAGTGTACTCTGGTCCTGGGCCCTGCTGTGAGCCGAGAACATCAGCTGCAGCACATCAGGGCCCAGGAATGGGGCTGCAAGGGAGGGTGGGGAGATGAATGTGCAGGCAATAGAGGGGACAGACTCCCTCAGACTCCCCAAAGACACCACCAAGCTAGATCATCTCAGATCACCAAGGACCAAAGGTATCTGGTCCCACCGTGAGGGTGAGAGGAGCTCTTGGGAGTTCCACACTCTTAATCACCACAGCTGAAACCCACAAAACTAGAGGGGCTCTTCTAGCAGGCACAGAGATGGCCAGGGCAGCCATTGTCACAGACTAAGGAGTGTGGGGAGCAGTCTTGAGACAGAGGGCTTTGGAATGATAGCAGGGATCCCTCTGAGACAAGGCCCCCAGCTGCTCAGTCTGAGGAACTCCGGGGTCTACCCATGTCAACATTAAGACCACTCAACTTCCCACAGGGGCTCAGGGGTTTCCAACCTGTGGTCAGGGAGCAGATTCTGCCTGGTCCTCCCAGAGACACAGAGACTTTGAAGCAAGCACAGGAGAGAACTTTTAGACTAGAGGAGGAAAGATTAAAACTTGCTCTCCTGGAAGCCCCTGGAAGAGAGCACGGGAATCTCCTCTCCAAACCTGTCCTCTGCAGACCAAGGGGAGGATGGTCACTGATCACAAAAGCAGAGGCTAGGACCCAATGACCACTGAGCCCTGTCCCAGAGACCCATGAAAGGCCAGCAGCATGGCCCTTCCCATGAAAGGCTTCACCTAGTCCCCAACCAAAGGCTAGGGATGACCAACCAGTGTCCTATGGAAAAAAAAAAAACTCTGGTCACATTTCTGGGAGCCAAAATGGATGGACACCCAGAAGAACTGAACTCTGGGCCTGGAGCACAGTCTCTAATCCACGTATAAGCATGTCTCTGCATGCCCACAGGGGCCCAGGGACTACTGGTCAAAGATGAAGCAGTGAGGGGAGCCCAGGAACAATGGGGACTCTCCCAAAGATGAGAGAATCTTCTCCCCATCTAATTCCTGAGCCACAGAGGCCTCTGAGGGTGGCACAGCACCATGAAAGGACCACCACATGGAGAGTCAGTAAGAGAGTGCAGTTAAGTCTTCTCTGGGCTTCATTCTACTGCAAAAATCATACCTGAAAGAAATGAGGGGTAATCTTCACCGTGTAGGATAGGTCAGGAGAAGGCCATGGGTACTAGGGTCTGAAGACCCGGCATTGGGCACTAGCTCTGTCACTTACCAGCTGTACCATTTCTGACAAGCCACCAAAGCTCTCTGAGACACACGTTAAAATCCCTGTAATAATTAATAGCAATATAACTTGGAGGAGAGAAGGATAGACTTTACAAAAGGGCCTGGGGAAATATTTTGGGGGGGTGGATCTGCTTATGATCTTGGCCCATGGTGATGGTTTCACAGGTGTGTACATAGGTCAAAACTCAACAGATTAGGTATTTTAAATATGTGCAGTTCATTATATATCAATTATACCTCAGTAAAGCTTGGGAGAAAAGATAGGGAAAAAAATAAAACAATGCCACACTTCTTGTAACACATCTTATCTTAAAAAATATCATTAGTTTTCATTAAAATGTTTTTATGTTGGCTCGGCACCTGTGGCTCAATCGGCTAAGGCACCAGCCACGTACACCTAAGGTGGCGGGTTCAAATCCCCAGCCCAGGCCCGTCAAACAATGATGGCTGCAACCAAAAAAAAAAAAAGGCCGGGCGTTGTGGTGGGTGCCTGTGGTCCCAGCTACTTGGGAGGTGGAGGCAGGAGACTCGCTTGAGCCCAGGAGTTGGAGGTTGCTGTGAGCTGTGATGCCATGGCACTCTACCCAGGGGGATAGCTTGAGGCTCCATCTCAAAAAAAAAAAATGTTTTTATGTTTAATTTTTTACTTAACATATTGTATATTTATTAATAATATTTTTAAGAGGATAATTCTATGGTATCTCACAATCAAATTGTAAACTATAAAGTATATAAAAAGGTTGGTTTGTTTGTTTGAAGAGACAGGATCTCACTCTCTTGCCCAAGCTGGAGTGCAGTGGTGTCAGCCTAGCTTACAGCCACCTCAAACTCCTGAGCTGAAGCTATCCTCTCACCCCAACCTCCACAGTAGCTGTAACTACAAGCTCATGCCACCATGCCTGGCTAGTTTTTTAATTTTTTAAATAGAGAACAGAGTCTTGTTATGTTGCCCAGGCTGGTCTCAGACTCCTAAGTGATCCTCCCACCTCAGCCTCCAAAAGTGCTGAGATATGGTCAATGAGCCTTCAACCCTGGCTAAAGGGATTTTTTTAAGAGCAAGCTCAGAGATAGCCACTTTCACATCTCCACCTTGGTGCTCAAAGTGCGGAGTACATCATACCTCAAGGACCACAGAACACATGCCCTTCACCTCTGTGGGAATCCACCATGCTCTTAGATCCCACATGAGGGAGACCACAGCTGAGCCCCCACAAGGCAATAGCCCCTGGCATGTAAATGAATGACACAAGTGGGGTTGAAAAGAACGTTTCTCTTTCGAGTTCACAATGCTAAAAGTTAACCGAAAGTAGCCAGAGATAAAATTTCTGCCAAAATAGGGAATGAAAATCCATAAACTCTAAAGATGTTGGCAGAAAAGACAGAGCCTGTCCCCAAATTAAGAAAGGCCAGTGGTTCATGCCTATAATCCCAGTACTCTGGGAAGCCAAGCTGGGTGGATTGCCTGAGCTCACAGGTTCTTGACCAACCTGAGCCAGAGGGAAACCTCGTCTCTAAAAATAGCCAGGCATTGTGGTAGGTAGCTATAGTCCCAGCAACTTGGGTAGCTGAGGCAAGAGAATCACTTGAGCCCAAGAGTTTGAGGTTGCTGTGAGCTATGATATCACAGCGCTCTACCAATGGTGACAAAGTGCAACTCTGTCTCAAAAAATTAAAAAAAAGAAAGAAGGCCAGTGGGCTGACACCTCGGCTTCAGGAACATAAAACCAGGCCAAATAAAGGAGACAAGATTACAGATAAAACAGGGTGCAGTGGCTGATGCCCATAATCCCAGCTCTCTGGGAGGCCAAGTGGGGAGAATCGCCCAAGGCCAGGAGTTTGAAAGCAGCCTGAGCAAGAGTGATACCCCATCTCTACAAAAAGCAGAAAAATTTGCTGGGCTTGGTGATACACATCTATAGTCCCAGCTACTTGAGAGGCAGATGCAGGAGAATAGCTTGAGCCCAGGAGTTTTTGAGGCTGCAGCGAGTTATGTTGGCATCACTGCTCTTTATCCCAGGAAACAGTCAAGACCCTGTCTCAAAAAAACAAGTAAATAAAAAAATACAATTTTAAAATGATCATAGATGAACCATGAGGAATGACCAGAGGAAAATGCTACCCTTTCCCATTGGAGAGTCCACCCTGCAAGGGCAGTCAGATGCTGCAGAATCCCCGCTCTCAATGTGTGCCTCCCACTTGCCCCCACCAGGACTCTAAAAGCATGTCTGTGCCTGAGGAACTGATGGCAGCCAGAGAGCGGTGGGCAAGGGGGCCCTAGTTGGTAGTGGGTAGATACTCAGATCACAGACAGTGAGTAGATCCTGGCTGGCCTGGGTCAGTTCCAGTTTATTTCTCTTGTCCTCATCATCTCGTCTAGTTTAACATTTCGGCATTCTCAAAAATATCCCAGATTGGACAATAAGTCATAGGTTCACCCTGTGGGTCAGCAATGAGCACCATTTGATGCAACAGCCATTAAATCTTTGGGCACCAACACCTGGCACCTCCTAAATGACCTTCATTTCTTTGGTCCATGTGAAAAATGTCCCACTGAGAAGGGAGTATTTCCAGCTATTTAAAAGCCCGTTTAAGAGAGCTATTGAGATAGCTCTAAAACTGTTGCTATCTCTAATGTACCTCCTACTCAAAACTTACATGATTGTTGGATTTTTGCTACTTTTAAACCTTCATGTTATCAGTAATTAACTGCCCCCCTCAAAAAAAAGATGCGCCCCTGCCTTCTCTTAGCAATGACTTGCCTCTCCCTTAAGGAATATTCCATTCTTTTCCTATGATTCAATCATCCCAGCATATTTCAATCCAACAAGTTGGGCAACAACTGCGTGCTCAGCAATGTGCTAAGAGTTAAGGGCATACAAAAGGAATATCAGCCATCACCCAGTCCCACCATTTTCAGAGACCAGATAAATGATATCTAATATGCAAGACAGATGAGTAACATCATGACTGGGGTGATTAATGCCCAAAGGGACAGAATAACTAATGAATGGTCATTTATCTGTTGTCTCCCCTTTCACCTATCAATAGTTGCCAGATTTTGCTGTGAGAGAAACACTCCTCCTGGATCTCAGTCATATGTTTTTAGTAAAATTTATCCAACCACCAACTCCAGGGATAAGCCCAATTAGCTTGAGCCAATCGGGATAACCATCCCCAGGCCACAACAATTAGTTCTACAATATGTTTGTGATGCAAACAAAATCAATAAGATGTGAGGAAATGCCAGCCAGGGTTTCTGGGGAAAGTGGCTTTCTCCTTCTGGGAGACCTTGGGGAGAGCTGTGGCAATCAATTCACTCCATAAAGGGAAGTTTTTGTTCAACCACGAGATCACTGGGAAAATAGAGGATGAGGCCTGAGCAGAAAGAGAAATAGGTTGTCCTCAGGGACATCATGTGAGCTGCTGGATCAAGCCTCACCAGACCTGCTTGTGGGCTTCCTGATTACATAAGCTAATAAATTCCCTTTGTTGTTCAAGCCAATTGGAGTTGGGTTTTCTTTCGATGCAACCAAGAGTTCTCATGGATACAAGAAACCAGCAGAAGAGCTGAATGGAGCTAGCGGAGCCAAAGGAGAAGCTATGGAGGAGAGGGAGCTGGACTCTGAACTTGCAGGATGGGATCTGCATGTGGGTAAAGGCTGTGGGCAGCACAGAAAAGGAGGGGTGGGAGGAGCAAAGGAGGCACAAGGCAGGACTGCAGCCGGGGGAGGCCAGCCTACTTGAAGCCCAGAGGGACCCAGGAACAGAAGGCAGGGAGTGCCTGTGCTGGTACAATGCCCACCATGGACCCCACAACAGTGACCCTAATGGATTAACCCTGGACTTTCACTCAGAGTCATTACATATTTAACAAGATAAAGAATGACAAAAGACTGTGCCTAGCCACCCTTCAGGAAGCACCTTCCTCTTTTCTCCGTGGAGCACCAGTTAGGGTCTTCTTCCCATTCTCCAGTGGCACCAATAAATGCAACACATGGCAGGACATCTGCCTGGGGTCAAACAGCATGCAGGAACAAGCCTCCCTTCTGCCACAGATTCAGGCTGTGACCTTCTCTTGGTCAGAAGAGGCAGGTTTCTAAAGACAAGGCTCTGGCCCTCCCTCCAAGGATGGTTAATCCTTCATAACAGAGATCTTACATAGGGAGGCAGGATAGAGCACAAAGCAGCTGCAAAACCTTTGACAATGCAGGTTACAAGCTTTCTGCAGCAAAAATCCCTTCTTTTAAGTCAAATATTTCAGGGGGCTGCCTGGTTGTGCTTTAGAGGCCCACAGCTCCCCCACTCAGCTCAGACTCCCCTGGGCCCTGAGTGGCCTCTGTGCCACCTGAATGCAAACCCCAGGAGCTGTACCTTCCCCCTAAGAAATAGGAGGTGGGAAGATGGGTTTTGACTGACAGGAGAATACCACTAGAATTTAGTGGATGGAGAAAGGGATGCCAAACATGTTTTGATGTACTAGAAGTCACATAGAAGAAAAATTATCTTCCCTGAAATCTATAGCACTTGACTGAGACTCTCTGCCCCACAGCTTAAGGAGCTGAAGTCAAAAACTCCTGTGCTGGTTCGGTGCCCATAGCACAGTGGTTACGGCACCAGCCACATACATAGAGGCTGGCAGGTTTAATCCTGGCCTGGGCCAGCTAAACAACAATGACAACCACAACAAAAAATAGCCAGGTGTTCTGGTGGGCCCCTTAGTCCCAGCTACTTGGGAGGCTGAGGCAAGAGAATTGCTTAAGCCCAAGAGTTTGAGGTTGCTGTGAGCTATGATGTCACAGCATTCTACTGAGGGTGACATAGTGAGACTCTGTCGCATAGTGAGAACAAAAAACCCTGTGCTGTCCTGCAGGTCTGTCGGGCCTGGCACAGAAGCCATTGTTAGTAATTCTCACATAAGTCCCTGCCCCAACCCTGCCAAATTTGGTCTAGAGATATAATAAAGCAGAGCTTAAAGACATTGGTTTGTGAATAAAGGCTATTGAATTAGCTAATATCTAAATCTTGAATCTGATGTCGGTGAACTAATGAGGGACACTCAGGAAAATGAAAACCATCTCTGTGTGTTTTTTAAAAGTGGTTTTGATTGCTTTGCAGGCCTCCAAAAATATCCAGACAAGCCCATTTGCCAAGAGTGCTATGAAAATAATCCATTGGCCTGGGATGATTTGGAGGCCAGGAATGAAGAAGATGGAGTCCCCAACAAAGCAGGGTGCTTTAGAGAAAACACTCAGAGAAATCTCGCTGAATACCCAGCTCTGTCTTCACTCCCTGTGTGACCTTGGACATGTCACATAATCTCTCCAGAGAAGAGCCTCCAAAAAGGCTCAATTTCCTTTCTGGCCTCATAGAAAAATAATAATCTTGGAGCAATAGTGAACTCACAGAGCACTTGTGAAAATCAACAATAGTACAAGAAAGGTACCCAGCACAATGTCTGGCACAAAATAGGTGCCTGATGCAAATAATAAGTAGATTCTGCAGATGGTGTCTTCTGGCCAGAGGAATTTGAATTGAGGGGGTTTATGCAATCCAGTTTCCAGCATCCTCCCTTTTTTCCCAGAAAAAGCTGGCTCCTGGGGCATTTCTTCCCCTCCATGAGGCAAGAGCCCAGTTTGGAACACGTCCCCTCTACTCGGCCAAACAGGCTTTTCCACAGCCATGACCCTGCGCGCACACCGCCCTGCCTGAGACCGCAGGTCTGGAAGAGAAGAGGTCATCAATGGTGCTAATTAAATCCACAGATGATAACAAACTGGGCGGTGCTGCAAATAGCACCAGAGAGGACGGGGGAAATAAACGAGAAGGGATCTGGGGAGTTCAGAAAATATGGGACAGGAAATCACAAAATGAGACTCAATGCAGAAGAATGCAAGTAAGTCCGACTGGGGGGAATAATCAGAAACACTGACACCAGAGGGGAAGGGGAAGCTGGAAAAGGCAGCGGGGATGAAGGCGCAGAGCTGGTGGATGACAGGTGGCAAATGAGAGAATGGAGGCAGGAGGCATGTGGGAAGTATGGGTCCAAGCCTGGAAGGAATATTGGGTCCCGTCCCACAGGGCCATGCAGCATCATCCAAGACCTACTTCCAAAGGCATCCTCCACCACTGCACCCACTTGAGGCACGCCTTCTCTGAGAAGCCTTCTGGACCCCTACAGTGAGCTCTACCAGGCTTCCCACTGGTCACTCGTCTGTGCCCAGTGTGGCGTCGGGCACCATTCCAGGGCTGACTCTCTTATCTCCACCCAAACACTCAGCAGCACAGTGTGAACACACAGCCCTGTATCTCCCCACGCTCCTCCCAGCAGCCAACACAGCACAAAGCCCAGTGCAGGTCTCCAGTGAAAAGAAGGGCTGGGGGGTTGACATCATCTCCAACAATATGACCAAGAGAAGAATCTCTCTCTAAGCCCTGAAGCCTGTCTGTCATTATCCCTAAGCCCTGGATTCAAGTGCACTGCTGAAGGCGTGGCAGCCCTAAGTCAAAGACTTGCTGTCTACTTCATCCTTTTCAGGCCAGAACACAAACCAGAGATCACTCAGGGTCCAGGGGGAATAACAGATTGCCAGAAAATGATGAGGCGGGTGCATCTCTCATGGGATGCCATGGCACAGACAGTGGCTTCTTCAGCACTATAGGGGTCTCCTCAGACACCTGCTCACTGTCAGCTGAAAACTTTCCAGTCAATAGTAATAATCAGAAATAATCGGGAGAATAAGGTATAACTCCTTCTGAGGAAACTTGAGTAAAGTTCACTGGCCCTGGAGTAAAATCTGACTGCTGCCTTGGGCCACTATCAAAGCAAGCTCCTCTGAAGGTGAGAGCCCTGTCATCAATCCAAGGACACCGTCCTTCTCACTAAACGTGTGTGCTTTAAGAGATGAAAAAAGCAAAAACCAAAAACTTGCTTTTAAATTCAGCCTCCTATGGCACCGGGGACAACCAGAATGGAAAGTAAAAAGCCCAATGTGAAGAATAATAATCTGCCACAGAGAAAGTGGGGGCGAGGCTGTGATTAGAGTGCCTTCTGCACATAGCAGTTTCACTGCATCCCAAGTGGACAATATCCCTCCCTCTTCTGGGCAGTCACTGAGAAACCAAGCCCACAGCATTTCCTGCTCATCTGGGCCCACACTATTCCAACCCCACACTATTCCACCACCCCAGGACAGGGGGGCAGACACAGAGACCAGGTCCCAGTGCCAGCTCCACCCGTCCTTATCTGTGGTACTTTAGGAATGTCACACCTGAGGCTCCCTGGCTCTGCTTTCTGCTACCTAGAAAATGACAGTGTTGAACTCCGATGGTCCCCTCTCACTGAAAGACTTCATGTTTTTATGCAGGGTAGGACTTCTCTCTGCACCTTAGCCTGTACTAGACTTTCATTCATATGTACTATAAATGTGCTCTGACGGGCTGCGAAGCTCCAGCCTCCTGGGAGGACCCAGGAATGAGCTATATAACAGAGTCACAGAGACCTTCACCATCCAGGTAGAACTGTACCTCTTCTTGTCTTCTTTCCCAGGAGTTCCTTCCCTCCTCTCACATTCTACAACTTAAAAGGATCAAAGGTCCTACTCAGGCTGAGATAGCCCCTTGCTGAATGAGAAATGCAGCAGAGACCAGCTGCCACCTATCAGTATTTACTGATATCTGGGACTTGCTATCCTAACCAAGGTGGCCACATGCAGGGGGGCAGGTCATGCATGGCACAAAGGTGCTAGGTAAAGGGGGCCAACAAGAGAGAAGGTACTTTATATTTAATGTACCATGACAGTCTTCTGACAGATGGAAGGTAGTAAAGTGCCTTGATCTAACAGAATCAGCATGTGAAGACAATTTTCCAAAAATAGATGCTTTTTCTTGAGGAAGAACAACCTTTCCCTAATTGGCATAAAGTCACCACGTGGTTTTACCTGGGCCCCCGTCTTTACCCTGGAGGCTGACCCAGAGGAAAACAGCCCAAGAGGGAAGAGAGGACCATTAAGTGTCCTTTCCACTGCCCCGAAGCAAAACCCATAGTCAAGAGTATTATCTGAAAAAGTCATCCACACAGGTAGTGAAGAACAAGAAGACCCAAGCACAACCCAAACCAAATAATGATTTCCTAAATACTGGGTCCTTGTCTTGCTCATCTCTAAATCCCAAGCACCTGGGCACCTGGCATACTGCCTAGAGTAGTGTAAACACTCTACACAGTTTGTTGGAACAAAAAGAACCTTTTCAGACACTTACTGGTGGGACTGGTGGGGAGCACAGCAATCCAAGTCCAGGGCACCAGGGCAGGGTGGGAAACCTGTGCCTTAAGGCTACATGGAGCCTTTTAGATCCTTAAATGAAGCCTTTTGACCAAATCTAAACTTTAAGGAATAAATCCTTTTATTTATTTATTTTTTTTTAATTTTTTTTTTTTTTTTTTTTTACAGAGAGTCTCATTTTGTCACCCTCAGTAGAGTGCCGTGGCATAATATAGCTCACAGCAACCTCAAACTCTTGGGCTCAAGCCACCCTCTTGCCTCAGCCTCACAAGTAGCTGGGACTACAGGTGCCCACCACAACACCTGCCTACTTTTTCTTTGTAGAGATGGGGTCTCACTCCGGCTGGTCTCAAACACGAGAGCTCAAGCAATCCACCTGCCTTGGCCTCCCAGAGCACTAGGATTACAGGCGTGAGCCACCACACTCAGTCTCTTTTATTTTTATTAATACATTTTTGTTCATCTTTTATATTTTTATTTTGAAAATGAACATATTTTAAATACCAAAGAATGAAATAAGTTTCAATGAAATAATCCTTCTAGATTGGCACAATTAGAACATTAGTAAGCCATAAGGGCTAAATTAACAGCTGCTATGCTCCTGAGTTAGTCCTAACTTTTCTGCCTCCCTGGTGCCACTAACCACACAAGGCTGGTTGGTAAGAGTTTATGGGGGTCAAGTACAGCAGTCTATTATCAGCTTTTGACAACAATTCACTATGTTTCTGTTTGATCTGGAATTTGTGAATAGTTGCACAGCTCGTACTCTTTAATTCTGTCTGCTTAACAGTCCATAATGTCAAAGAAGACCAAGAGAACACTGCAGGAAGAAAACATTTTTTAGAGAGGATTGAGAATTGCAAAATTATCTTGTTTCTGGTAAGGATAAGATGATTTGCTCGGTTTGGGATAGTGCAATACCAATATTCAAGTTATTCAACGCTCCTCAGCATTGTAACACTCATAATGACCACAAATATTTTAAGTTAGAAGGTGAGGTGTGAAAGATTATATTGCACAAATTAAAAGATAAAAAGCCAAAGCAAAGACAATTCTTTTAGGCAACAATAGGACTTAAAAATAATTCCACTGTAGCAACCTATAAAGTAGCCTATATTTTCAGAAAAAAAAAGAGAAGCCATTCACTGATGCAGAAATTGTGACGGAATGCATTGTCAAAGTTGTAGGATGCTTAAACTCCCATAATATTTCAAAGTACAAACAGCTGTTTCTTTCAAAGAGAACCATAACTGATGAGCAGCATGAATTAGCCTTTGACTTAACAGAACTTCATGTAATACTTCAAAAGGAAAATACATATTATTCAATTTCTTTGAATGAATCAACTGATACTACTGACTTGATGCAGGCTTTATACTTCATCTGAGTCATAAAAGAAGATTTTCTTTGATACCAAGTTACTTGCATTGGGCACTCTTGTAAACAGAACATGGGAAATAGATATCTTCAAATCAGTGAACTTTTCATTGTAGGTCTTTAATGGCTGTATAGTCTTCAAATGAGTCACATGTATCATAATAAACTTTCATAATAAATGTCATGAAGTTGAATTGAATTTGGTAAATTTAATGAGTGTCTGTACAGATGGTGCACCTTCTACAACAGGAAAACATGAAGGGTTTATTGAACAGATAAAAAAAATTGTTAACATATCCAGACACTCTTATCTCTTTTCAGCATATCTTGCATCAGCAAAATCTCTGTGCTAAAGCTACTATTTCAAGTGATACTTTGCAACAAGTTGTAATTATGCTAATTATATTTATGGAAACGCAACACAGCATTATTGGTTTCGTAACATGCTAAAGGTGAACGATGAGGTGTTCAATGTGCATTTGTCTTTTCATTCTAAAGTGCTTTGGCTATCACAGAGGCAGGTGTCATACAAAATGTTATCTCTGCAAGAACAGATATTAAATTTTATGAACAGAATCAGCAATGTGAATTTTTGAAAGATGATTTCTATAGGAATGTAGCATTTCTGTGTGATGTTATGTCAAATTAAAATGACTTAGCTACTTCTTCATAAGGTAAAACTAAGCACATATATGATATGTGGCCAAAAGTCCAAGTATTTCAAAAAAAGCTGGTCTTTTTTCAAAACACTTCTTCAAAAGGAAATTTTGGATAAACATTTTCCCCACTTAACAAAGGTCATTAATGAGCAGGATGATACATGCAACTCATTTGAAGGCTATACAGCTATTAAAGACCTACAATGAAAAGTTCACAGACTTTGAGAATCAGGACATCACACCCAAGTTAGCATTTCAGCCTCACCTAGTTGATATCAGCAAAGCACCTAAAGAACCACAGATGGAATTGGTTGAGCTCTCAGTATATGACTGTATTTTTTTATTTTTTTTTTTTGAGACAGAGTCTCACTATGTCACCCTGGGTAGAGTCCTGTGGCATCACAGCTCACAGCAACCTCAAACTCTTGGGCTCACATGATTCTCTTGCCTCAGCCTTCCAAGAAGCAGGGACTACAGGCACCCACTACAATGCCCAGCTATGTTTTGTTGTTGCTGTTGTCATTGTTGTTTAGCAGGCCGGGGCTGGGTTCAAAACTGCCAGCCCCAGTGCATGTGGCTAGCACCCAAACCACTGAGCACAGGTGCCATGCCTAAATGACATTTTAAAGTCATCGTTTGATGCTACAAAAGCTCTAACTGAAATACGGAAAAATGCAGCAGAATACTCACACCGTTGGCAATATGCCTGAAAAATACTTTCTTGCTTTTCAACCACTTACTCCTGCAAATCTACATTCTTCTCCCTAACCCAAATGAAGACATCCTTATGGTCACACATGACTGATACCCATCTAGAGAATCAACTACAACTGCAGACCACCACGCTGCAACCACGTATGCAAAGGCTTTCCAACAAAACCAGTAAAAGGTTAATTAACTTTAAAATTAACAAATAGTTTTCATTTTTCTAATTATTAAATACATAGTAGTTATATTTTCATAACTACATGTTTTTATGTATATTTAATTGAAGTTTCTTGAATGCAGCCTTATTTGATTACAACTAAATTAATGCAGCTTCCAACAGGAAAAGGCTCCCCACCTCTGGTGCAGGAAGAGACCAGTGTAGCTGGAAAGTTCAGCATATCCTGCTTAGAATCCCTCATGGGCCTCCCTACAGGACGCACCCAGGAAAGCTGTTGGTCACCCATGACTGTTTCCAGACCAGAGGAAGCTGGAAATGTGCAGTTTTCTAAGCCCTGTTTATTTATCCTACAACCAACAGAACCAGAGCAGCCATCCAGAAACTAGTCCCAGGATGCTGGCCAGAGTTAACGAGAACCATATAAATGAGACAGGAGCAAGACACATTTTCTGTCCTCCTAGTCTTCCTCCTATGCCCCCAGCTGTTCTCCACAGGTTCCCCCACCGGCCTCCCTTTAATGGGACTACACCTAGGGCATTCCTTCATCTGGACGTAATACCTGTCATCCAACCACATGGTTTCCAGGTAAGGAGGACCTGGGATGTCTTCAGAGGGCTTATGGTCTAACCCAATTCACTCACTTAGAAACTACCAAATGGCTATTTTCTCAATCTGCGATGAGGCAGTCCTTCTGAAGCATTAGAGACCAGAAAAGGTCTGATTCCACTGGGCTCTACTGTGACAGGGGCTTTGAAGGTTTTACCTCAATCGGTGACCCATGGCAGACATCAGAGCCCACTAAGAGGCTGCTGGTGGAAGCGTGAAGGTCCAGGGGTCTTTCTAAAGAGGCTCAAATCATGCCACATAATGACAGTAGCACAAATTTGTAAATACACTAAAAACCACTTGATTATACCTTTTAGAAGGGTAGATTTAATAGTATTACAAATTACATCTTTTTTTTTTTTTTTAATGATATGCTACCTGGACTTCCATTTCTGCCCACAAAGAGAACCGGCTCTGTTATGCTTGGGGGAAAACTTCCTAAATAGTCCTTTTCCTAAAAAACAGATGTGCCCACAATCTGAGGAGGAAACATAGTGCTATGACCAGTCAGCCCTACAAGCTTCTGTCTGTGTTGCCTTGGCCACTACTTAGCACTCGGAGTCCTGGTCCACAGATGGGGAAAGTAGCATCAGCACCCTCCACGGATCACCTCGACACTTCAGCGTGCAGAGTTGCAGGGACACCATCCACCAGCAGACATGGGGCAGGCATACATGTCTGTTAGTTTCCCATGCTGATAGGGGACTGTTTGCATTGGGATCTTTTTTTAACATTTTTTTCAAGATTTGGTAACCTGGGCTAGGCAGTACAGTCATTGTAAATTAAATAGCTACTGTAAATAACTAATTTCCATATTGCTGTAAATAAGAAGAGATAAAGAGGATGGGGTAGGGCTGAGGGGTTTATAGGCTCTGCCAGGGTCAGAACTATTCTTGCCTGAAAATGCTTTAAATAGCTTTGTTCCCCTCTCTCTTTCTCTCTCTCTCTACATCTGGTGTCCCCAGGTCCTTGAACTTTGGCCTCATGTTCTCTGGCTCTGTCACTAGGCAGACTAAGCCACTGACTCAGGACAGCTTGTGCATTGCTGTACAGATGACAAATGAATCTGGGACTCTACGGGCAAACACTGTCCAGCTCACCTCACACCATATACCCCACTGCATTCCATGGCCCGTCCATGTCCCCCGACCTGTCCCTTCCCTTGCTGGAGGGATTTGGGCTGGGGCCCATCCAGCAGGCTGGGGGAAGCCAAGAAGAGTCTGCTCAAAGCGTGAAGGAGGCTGGGGGAAGCATATCCTGGCAATTAGGGCTGGGCTGGGCTGAAGAGTCCTCTCTGGCTGCTCTTCCAGCTGTTCTGTCAACACTTCAGAACAAATGAGGTGTTTCTGTCAATCAGGGAAGATGCATGGCATCCCGACTGAATCCTCCCTGAGCTAATGGGCCTGCTTGGGAGACATTCAACATTGAAAGAAGCTCTTTGTTCAGGGGTGGTGAAGCATTTTGCAGAAATGGCTCAGCAGGTGGCCACAGAATGTGTGATGAACTGCAAGGGGGAGCTGCAAAGCCCCTCCAGGGCTAGTGGCAGCCGCTCAGCCTAGAGACACCAGCCTGAGCTGTGGAGCAGGAACATCATGTACTCTCACCCCAACAAGGGAGGCCCCCAGAAGCCCAGAGCTCCCATCAGCCTGGTTAGGACGGGCTAGAGGCCTCCATGCTCTGTGCTTTCACATACATCCTTGGACTCCCCAGTATGAACAAGGAGGAACACACAGAGATGAACCAGACACAGATCCCACCCTCCAGTAGCTTACAGACTGTGAACAAAGGCAGGGGGCTGAAGGCTCCAGAAAATTTACAGTGGAGGGGCTATTGGGGCTGGGGCTTGAGCATCCCAGACCTTTCCCCTGAGGAGCCAGTTGGTGTCCCAGGGCTCAGATCACAATGACGGAGGGGCCTCTTATGTTGGGGTAGGATGGGACTTAGACCTGGTCTGCCCAATTCACTAGCTGACAGGCTTAGGTAAGTCACCTCCCTTCCCTTCCCTTCTCCACATTTACACAGCAAAGGGAAAGGATCTCTGAGGACCTTTCCAACTCCAGAGTGGTGTACTTCTTTGAAACTTTATAGTCAGTCATGTTTGTCACCCCAACATAGCCTCAAATCCAAACAGCCCCTCTGTTGTCACAGCCTCCTACCCCTGCCTAACCCGTGACCTGGGACCTCTCCTTACTCTCACCTGTCCTGTGCTCCCAGGTGGGTACATCTGTGGGCCCTGAGCTTGCTCCAGGCCCCTCAGCCTCATGCCTTTTGCCATAAAAGCCCTCCCCAGCCAAATCTCCCATTCACCTTTCCCCAAATTCTGTGCATGCATAATCTTAGACATCTCAAAATCCAGAGAACTCTGAGGAGGGGTCCATGCCTATTTTTAACAGGGAACTTCTTCCCTCATCCATTATTGAGGATGGGTCAGCAAACTTCTTCTGTAGAAGATCAGATAGTAAATTTTAGACTTAGCAGGCCACATGGTTTCTGTCACAACTACTCAACTCTGATACTGAATGGCCAAAGTGGTCATAGACCATACATAAGTAAATGAGTGTAGCTGAATTACAGTAAAATTTTATTTATTAAAGGAGGTGGCAAGCTGGATTTGGCCCGCAGGCCATGGTCTGCCAGCTCTTCATCTAGGATAGGCCTCACTGATAGACACGCCTATACCTGGCCCCTCTCTTGTCACTGTGACTTTATATATCTGTCTGCTGCACTGCACTGTGAGCTTCTTGACACCTGGCTCTGTGTCTTTTAAGTCTTGAACTCCTACTGTCTACCACTCTGCCTTACAGGTATCTAATAAATCCTTATCCTATTAATGCTCTGATCTGATGGTGTGTGCTTCGTATTTTACAACCTAAGGAGATCATCACTAGGACAGACCATGAGATACCAAGAGGCAGACCAGCAGCCCAGATGGAAGGATGGCCCTTGGCTGAAACCCAGACACTCAAGTTTGTACCGTACCTGCCAGAATTACAGGGGAAGCAAGCTGGCCTGCTGCCTCTGCGCTGCTCTTGGAGAGGACTCCATTCTGCTACATCAAAGAACACAACTCCTGATCAAAAGTTTGGACCAGACACTCTATCTCCTGGCTGCATTCCTCCATCCCCTCCTACACAAACTCTCCCCGAGTGACAGCCCTCCAGAGACCTGAAGCAATCATAGGCAGGAGCCGTGGGAGTTTCCAGATCCTTCTGTCAGAACCTGCAGTGGATGCCTGATATCCACAGCTAATATGCTCATTATGCTGTGCAGGTATCGGGGACCATCCAAAGGCATCAGGCCACTGGACTCCCACGCTGCTCTTGTGATTAAGTGCAATCATCTGCCTTCTACAGAATAGCAGATTGAGCTCAGAGGCCATGACTTGCTCAAAATCACTGTAGTGAACAACTCAGTGTGGCACTATAAAAAGCTTATGTGACCTAGGCCACATCTAAACAGACAGAGACGAAGAGCCCATTCTATGACCACTGGTTCATTTCAAGAGGTCAGACTAATCAGAGCCCATTTAGAGGGGAGAGGTGAGGGAAGAAAGGAACTCAAGGCCACATCTGATGAAAAATGAATGACGGAATTTGAGTCACTTGATGTCTTAGAGAGAAGCCCAGGACAGGGGTGCAGGTGAGGAATGATGATATCTGGCTTCCAACAGCCTTTGTAGAACAGGATCGGATTTAGTCTGCATGGTGTCCAGGGGCAGGGCCAGGCCAGCGAGGGAGGAAGCAAGTGACTGCTCTGGCTATGGCCCAAATAGCATTTAGAATTATGTCCTAAAATGTGATGAAGTTCTTAGAGAATGATTTTATTTATTTCACTTGCCTTTTTGGAATAAGATAGTAATTAGGATTCTTTCATCAATTCCCATAAAAAGCAAATGTTTTTGCCACAGTGAGGGCAATAGCATTTCCTCCAACCTGCCGCCAAAAGAATTCACGTCCACCCAAAACATCCTTGTTGAGCCTCAATTTCATCATCTCTAAAATGAGCATTATGCTACTTCCCTAACCTCATCACCATGAGAATTAGAGAGAAAATGCAGCCAACACAATGTGGTTGGTACATTGCCTCACACAATCAGAATATGACTTTTTTTAGAAGAGTTTTTGCAGATATAACTAGTTAAGGTGAGAACATACTGGATTAAGGTGACCCTACATTCAGTGACTGGTGTCCTTATAAGTAGAGGAAAAGACGCACTGAGACACACATGGAGAAGAAGGCAAGAGATTGGAGTGATGCGGCTACAACCCAAAAAACACCAAAGATTGTGGGCAACCATCAGGTGCCAGGAGAGAGCTGCAGGCCAGTTCTCCCTCCCAGCCTCCAGAAGGTGCCCAGCATGCTGACACTTGATTCCGGACTTCTGACCTCCAGATCTGTGAAGAAAATAAATTTTGATTGCTTTAAGCAGACAAGTTTGAGGTAATTTATCATGGCAGCCTTAGGAAACTAATGTAGTTAGTAACTTAGAAATATTATTGGACTGGCTCGGTGCCTGTGGCTCAAGCAGCTAAGGTGCCAGCCACATACACCTGAGCTGGCAGGTTCAAATCCAGCCCTGGGCCCACCAAACAACAATGACAGCTGCAAACAAAAAATAGCCAGGTGTTATGGCAGTAGTCATAGCTACTTGGGAGGCAGAAGCAGGAGAATTGCTCGAGCCCAGGAGTTGGAGGTTGCTGTGAGCTCCAACTGGGTAGCACTCTACCCAGAGGGACAGCTTGAGGCTCTGTCTCAAAAAAAAAGAAGAAGAAAGAAATATAATTGGACTGAGCATCTTGTGAAGAGGCAGAATAATATGGTGATTAAGAAAATGTCATTAAAAAAAAAAAGAAAGAAAATGTCACATGGGCAGCGCCCATAGCTCAGTGGGAAGGACGCTGGCTGCATACATTGAGGCTGGCCCAGGCCAGCAAAAGCAACAACAACTGCAACAACAAAAAAAAAAATAGCCAGGTGTTGTGGCGGGTGCCTATAGTCCCAGCTACTTGGGAGGCTGAGGCTGGAGAATCGCTTAAACTTAAGAGTTTGAGGTTGCTGTGAGCTGTGACACCACAGGACTTTACCCAGAGGGATAGCTTAAGACTTTGTCTCAAAAAAATAAAATAAAATAAAATGTCATATGAAGGAAGACTGCCTGATTTCCAATCTTTAGCCAACCATTCACCAGTTCAGGGATCTTAGGCAAGTTATTTAACTTTCCTGTGCCTCAGTTTCTAACTCTGCAAGATAATAGAAGTATCTACTTCATAAGATTGCCATTCAAAGTGTTAAAACATGTGAACCACTAAGAATGGTATGTGTATCAGTGAAATTTATAGTTACCACTACAAATTTTAGCTTTCAGAATAAGCTAAAGCAGACCAAAGAGTTTTGGTTTTATATTTACTACAATCACTGTTGCAAGTGACCAATAATCGTGACCCTCTTTCCATTAAGTGTGAGGCACTGTACTGGCCTGACTGCGTTTGATGCCTCTTCTCTCTAATTCTTACAATACTGCTGAGAAGTAGAATACTCCTCATTTTATAGATGAAGAAATTGAGGCTCAGAAAAGTTGAGTAACTTGTTGAGGATCACACAGTAAGAAGTGTTGGAATCAAGATGGAGGGAGGCTCAGGTCTGTCCAACCTCCATGTCTTTCCACAGTACCACACTGCCTCCTTGGACAGGGAGTGATTCTGTTCCCTGCTATGCCTTAGCACAATGCCTGCTTCACAGTAAGTGTGCCCTAAACACTTGAGAAATTAATTGATAATTTAATAATAATATGAATGCCCCAGATATTAGCAGTATTGACTTTCTCCTAACATGGACCCAAACAGCATAGAAATGACCCCAACACCAATGAAGCTAGAGACTGTCAAGCCATAAATGAGCAAATGGATGACCAGGAGCTCCACATTCTCATACCTACAGCATCACATCCCATGTGGACATACAACCTTGCTGGACACGGAACATCTTGTTACTTAGAGAAGCCAGGGAAGGCTTCTTTTCATTAAAAGTTCTACTTTCTGATGTAAATGGAGCAGGGAGCAAAGGCATGCCTTCTAAAATTTTATCTTCAAGCAAATTTCTCAGTCCCAATAATTGCTTTGAAGAAAGAAAGTGGAATTCACCGACAGGAACATTACAAGTGGAACAGTTGTAGCATCTACAAGCAAGGAAGGCCTGCAAGAACATGGCAGTGTTCTTCAGCCTTCTCTATGTAAAAATGGCTTGATATTGAAGCTGTCTGCATTTCCTGAGCCCAGCACAGAGGACAAAAGGAAGGAAACAGCAGTAGGTTTGGGGCTAAGGAGTCAAGTGAAGCTGAGTCTACCGTGATGATTGTTTTATCAATTAATCAAACACTAGATGAAACTGCATGAGTTGACTACACCCCAAAGGCAAGGAACAAAGTCAATTTCAGAAGTCTTGTTGTTTTCTGGTAAATTTACAATAGGATGAGAGAGAAAAAAAAAGTCTAAACAGACAGGTTACTAGAGCTCAGACACAGATCAGAAGGGGAAACATAACCTTAGGAGGCTGTACAGACGCAAACAGCCAAGCCCTCCCTCGGTACAAGACTCACGTGAAGCACCAGGGTTACCAGGGCGGAAGCCACCATTCCCATCCTTAAGGAGCTCACTGTCTAGGGGGAGAAATGGACATGAAAACAAATTATGGTAATATTGACAGGGTGTAGGAGAAATAGGGAGGAAGAAACCTAAGGCCTGAGGTTTGTGTTTGGGATCAAGTCAGAAAGGCAGAGACTTGCTGGAGATAAAGCAAAGAGGTTGCAAGGGGCTAATCATGCAAATGAACTTGCTCTTAGGTGCTTAGAAGCCACTGGAAAATTTTAAACAAGGGAGTGGCTTGATCAGATTTTTATTTGGAAAGATCACTCTGATACAGCATGAAGATGGCTTAGAGGGGCAAATCTAGGGACCAGTTGGGAGACAATGCAATAACACAAGAAGAGATAATGAGTGCTAGAATTAGGATGGTGGCAGTGGGGAAGATTAGGTGGAAACAGATATGGAAATGGGACCGGCATGGCATGACTTGATGTCCAGCTGAGACATCTAGGAGTCCAGATTCTGGTGCAGTTGACAAGGAGAATGGTTAGCACAGCCACCAAGACAGGGAAGCAGGCTTGACAGAGTAGATGCTAAATTGACTTATGACGACCTTAAATTTCAGATGTTTCTGGGCATCCAGCCGTTTACGTTCAGGAGACAGATTAAGAGCCTGGGGTACATGGGATAAGTGCAGGTTAAATAAGAGCATTTGAAAGTCACCATAGGTAAATAGTAATTTAGGCCATCAAATGGGGTGAAATTGCTCAGAAAAAGTGTGTATGGCAATGAATAAAGAAAGGGGACCAGGAGAGAAGAAAGCTGAACATAGAACTCTGCAAACAGTGGTATTTCAGTGGTAGACAAGGAAGAAAAAAAACATGAAAGAGAATAAGCAGGATGCCACAGAGGCAGAGGAAATTGAGGGAAGAATCCTGGTTTCCTGGAAAACTGAGGAAGAGAAAATGCCAAGTAGGAAGAAGCCAGTCAACTGTGTCAAATGCAATAGGGAAAAATCAAGTAATGCAAAGATCAAAATGGCCTTCTATTCCTAACGAATACAGTACCAAAAGAAATTAAATGATAGGGAGAAGATTAGCATAGCTCCTAGAAGTTGGTAGGTATCTGATAAATAATGGATGGAGGCATGGACACTGGGTGGGCGGAAGCACATGCATATTGACTATCCCCAGTTGAACCCACTGTCTGTATCACCCATTGGATTTGTGACAGTTCTATCCAGAACCAGAGAGATGGATAAAGGCAACTGAGGGTACCTCCTTCCAAATTAAGTTAGGTAGTCTTTTACATGTGTCTACAGAATAAAAACAAATGTACAGTCTGCAAAAAAGGGAGAAAAAACTTCATTCTACCAGGAAAGGTCTTCCAAAGGTCGTTCTATCTATCCCCCTGCCGCTGGCAGAATATCAAGAGCAATTTTCAATGCACACCATCTAATCTAAAGAAGCCCACATGTGCACGCACCCAGATCAGACTTTCCAGGAAGAAGGGAGGAGTACGTGTGTGTCTATGCTACCACCTCTCGCCTTCTGGCGGGAGGAACGGAAAAACTCGTCATCAGCAGAGCTGCTGCCCCAGAGCCAACGGCACAGCCCCTACAGGCCAAGTCTCTGTGAAATGCATCAGATCAAACCCAGCGATCAATAATAAAATCAACAGCCTTCTCATAGCCAAAGGGGTTGAAATTCAGAAGGGGCAAGCCTGTCATTTCTCCTGGGGTGATTCAGCACACTCATTTTTGTGGACTTTACCACTTTAACCAATTCTCTGGACACAGGCGCAACAGTACAGGAGTCAAATCTTTTGAGGGAAGGGACAGCCCCACAGGTGAGTAATGACAGAACCATTAAAGGGGCTCATGGAACAGACAGGCTCAGGTGGGCAATGGCATAACCATCAAAAGGGCTCGCAGACCTGTAGGCCCCATACTCCCTCCAAACCCATATGAGGGTTAACCCATCAAACCATAAAATCCAATAGGCACACCGTTCAGCTGGAAGAACGTTCCTTTGTTAAACAAACAATGTGTCTGGAACACTTTGGGTCTCGTTATTCCATTCCAGACTGGAGACTGAAGCTATAGAAATAAATTAGCCATTTCAATAATGCTCATCCTGGACTGCTCCTACTGGCAAAAAAAAACTTCCTGGCAGGGACTGAGGAATAGAATTAACTCTTCCAGGCGATTGGTTAGAAATGAGGGGTTTGGGGGTGGGCTAGGAAAAGCAGAGAAAGAGAATTAAAAATGTAAATATTGGAAGGGAAAGGCAAGTTGAATAGCAATGAAAATAAGCAAGGACTTATTTTCTTCAAGGGTTTTAAGAGTTGGGAGGAAAGGAAGAGGCAAAACATCTCTAGGTTCATAGTAAGATTTTATCTGACCTATACCAACCAACTCAGTCACTGAAGTCCATTACCTGTCCTATGGTCTAAAGAAATTGTGTCTCTCTCTGATGCATGCTCCCATCAGGGCCCCAGGTATACCTGAAGGAGGTGGATATAGGACATTCTGTACGTATTCTTTGTGCTACCAACGAGAAACTCAAGTTCAGAGTGATTTTCTGGAATGCAACTCCACTCCTCTTGACTTGAGAAGCTTCTATGCTGCTTTATCTTCTCCACTCAGGGAAAGAAATTTTGAGAGTTGTAGAACTTCATGGTACCTTCCAACAGAAAAGCTGGGATCTGCACTTCTCCTCACACAGGCTGGAAGAAGGGACAGTGCCAGCATAAGGTCCTGGCCTGCTGGCTCCACAAAGGACATTCGCAGCTTGGTTAGACATCAGAGGGACTAGTGACCAAAGGACTAGAGTCATGTGACGAGTCTTCCTTTCCGAAGTTTGGAGGAGACATCAAAGATGGGAGAGGCATTAGCTGGGTGGTCTGAGAGAGGAATTAGGGAGGGGGAAAGGGATGGAGAAAAGGACACAGCCAGGTCGCCCACATTCCCCAAACAGAGCTGTCTTTGTTTTCCTGATGCAAAGGCCACAGCAGCAGACTATAAGGTCCCAAGAGAAATGGCAGAGACCTTGATCAAACTAGGGCTAGGAGGCACTGCCTAGACCACTCTGGACCTCAGATCCACATAGCGCCACCTAGGGGAGAGGTGCTGACAGGAGGACATAGTCACAGGAGGCAAAAGCACAAATCAGAAGAGGAAGAGACCAGGAGCTAGACGCTGTGTGGACAGAGACGCGTCCTGCTGCTTTCCTACCTGGGTTCCACGTGAGTCCCTTGTCAGTAGGAAGCACTCACCACCCACCACATGCCCTGCTGGAAAACTAGCACACACACAGCCTGTGTCAGCCTAAAATCTCATCAGTGGTTCGTTTTTCCTTTCCAGGCTTCCTGTCAGGCTCTTCCTAGGGTGCTGAAAACTGAGAGCAATGAAATACCGAAGGCTGAATAAGCTTACAGCCACCCTGTCAGAACTGTGGTGCACCCAAGGAAGAAGACACACTCTGCCCCAGGGTTAGGGCCACCTCCTTGGTTGCTGAACCAAACCTAGAGATGCCTTGTGCCCCACAGTTTACTACTAAATATGGGGGCACCCCGTGTAAACCTTTGTGGCAATGTCACTGAGATGTTTGTCTAATACGCATCCTGATAACTTCCTCCTGCTCGGTCATCTATATCGTTGATTGGAAATAGCACAAACATGGGCAGGGTGTGCCTGTGTATGTGTCTGATGTCTGCTCAGCTGTCTGGGCCTCTGGAAGTTCTGCATGACTCTTCAGGGTTGGAGGGGGAGGCCCCAGGGGACAGTAGTGGAGAGGGGAGCACAGCTAAGCTGGGGACTGAGGCCTCCAGGTCAGTCCCCAATGCTCTGCTATTGGGAACTGGGGCTTGGCAAGACACGCTGCCTCCCTAGACCTCAGTTTTTCCATCTATGAAATGAGGAGTTTGGATGAGATGAGTGATCTCATAGGTCATTTCTAGCTCTGATCTTTGCTGGTTTCCTTGAATGCACTTTAAGCCCTGCTATGTATTTCTAATTAATTACAAGACTAACACTGACTACTGGAGCACTGTGGCAGGTACTGTTCTGATCCCTTTCCATGCTCATCTAACCTAATCCCACCACCAGCCCTGTTAAGCATAGATGAAAATCCCTATTTTACAGATAAAGAAACCAAGGCACAGAAAAGTTCAAAATGTGGCCTAAGGGCACACAGGTAGTATGTAATGGAGACAGGGAACCAGTGGAAAGGCAGTCAGTCTCCCTCCAGACCCTGTACTCTTAACTACGGTGCTATATGGCCCCTCTGGCAATAAATAAAGGGAGAGACAACTAGAATCTGGGCCTCTCACCAGTCAAGGTTCAAGGCAAAACCAGATAACAGCCGCTTGGGCAGTGATTCTAGCTACTTCCACAGGACATTGTAAAATTCATGAGAGGAGAGGATGAAATTACTAGCCTCTGCTTGGAGCACAAGGGAAGCTTCAGTTTCAGAGGGGTCATCCACCCCACCCCACCCCCATCTACCTGACCAGCCTCAGATGCTGGCTGATGTGAATGCCAAGTGCAGATTTGAAAGGCTGTCCCTTCACCCTCTCCTCCCATACTCCTTACCACTGTTCCATCTGCAAAGAGCTCTAGATAAAGAGCAATCATTTCACGACGCAAGGTGGCCTGACAGAACATGTGATCCCCAGGCCCAGAGGCCATCTTTGCACTGGCCCAGAACAGCACACACTTTCTGCACCTTTCCAGATCTGGAAAGCAGGCAACGGCAATGCAAACACCAAGAAACCCGCCCCTGGTGCCCAGACGAAGGTGTCAAGCCTGCACTGGGAAGATGGTTCCACTTGCCTAATAGTGTGCATTGGGAGAAAACAACAAACACTGATGTCCTTCTCTGCAACCAATGACCTAGGACAATATGCTGGACCTGCAGATAGCTCTACATTATCTGGGCAGAAAACAGACCAAACAAATGTGAAAGGAAGCCCGCAAACCTACTCTCTTTCCCTAGTATGGTGAATAAAAACACACACAGACTCAGAGCAGGGCTGCTAAGACAGCAGAGGGCACACTGTGGTGAACACACAGCCTTCCCACCCACCATCATCTGAACCAAGTTCAAAAATCTAGTTCCGGGCTCAGCGGCCATGACACAGTGGTTATGGCACCAGCCACATGCACCAAGGCTGGCAGGTTAGAGCCCAGCCCAGGGCAGCTAAACAACAATGACAACTGCAACAAAAAACATAGCCAGGCATTGTGGCGGGAACCTGTAGTCCCAGCTACTTGGGAGGCTGAGGAAAGAGAATCACTTAAGCCCAAGAGTTTGAGGTTGCTGTGAGCTATGATGCCACAGCACTCTAGCAAGGGCAACATAGTGAGACTCTGTCTCAAAAAAAAAAAAAAAATCTGGTTCTGATTTGCTGCAGCCATCCATTGCCTGACTCTACCAGAAAGCACTAAATTTTTGCTCTACTATTTCATCTCCCTCTGGTCCAGCCTGCTCTGGCCTCATGTCAGATTAATATTCCTATTCTGTGGAAGCCAGACGAAATTTCCTTTGGTGGGGTTGACCTCTCCAGTTGGCCACGGATGCCTGGAAGCTTACAAAGTGTGTAGCAGCCACCACCTCTTCCCCACCCCTGGGGTCCGGAAGTATAAACATTCAGGGTGGCCCCTGACTCATATAGAAAGTTATTAGCAAGGAGTGAGCCTTTCTAAGGTGTCAGAGCTTTCACCATGTTTTTGGGTTCAGTGAGCTGATCTCAAGGTTTTTCTGATCTCAAGAAAGCAAATGAATGACAAATACCCCCAAGACACAGCCCAGGAGTTGTCTGATGTTCATGTTTACTGACTAATGAGCAAGTCTGGCCAAAAGAAGGTATCTGTAAGAATAACACCAGATGATAATAATGATAACTAATATTTAATAAGCAATTTACTGTATGTTAGGGACTATAATAAGGCTTTTAATGGGTTATCCCATTTAATTCTCTCAACAAATTCAGCAAGTAGACACTGTTTTTTTTTTCCCCACTTTATAGATTTTTTTAAAAGTGAACCTAAGAAAGGTTTGGTGACTTATTCAGAGTATCAGCAAGTAGCAGAGCCAAGATTGGAACCCAGGCAGTCTAAATCTAAAGCTCAAGCCCTTCCCAACTGTGCAGTACTATTACTGCTATTTCTAGCTTTGACTACTTCAGAATACTTCTTAGAACCGTGCAATCCTTAATGAACCATGATAGGGATGATTTTGAAGACGGACCATAGCTAATTAGGACTCCAGAGCTAAAATATTCTTGTATTTGAATTATAGATCCTGACCATAAATCAATACCTACTCAAGAAAGGGGACCTTAGTCCATCAAGGCTAACTCCATCCAAAGTCAACGCAAACACTCCTTCATCTGTACTTCTGGAAATCTGTGCCACTGCTTCTCTCCATGAGTAGAGGCAAGCAGAGTTGACTGCATACCTATCACCACTGATATCAGGACCTATCTGCAATGAGCCAAGAGTAACCTGAATACAGTCCTGGCCAGGAACTCAGGATCTATGTTATAGGAGAGGCCCCAGGCAGACACCCTCTTTCAGGCCCTTCCAAGGCAACAAATATAGGCTGCCATGGCCTTCTTAAGCAAGTTTAAAGGCAGAGGAAAAGTAGAGATCTGAATAGATATTTGTACACTTATGTTCATAACAGTATTATTCACAACAGCCAAAAGCTGGAAGCAAAGCCAATGTCCATCCATGGATAAACAGATAAACAAAATGTGGTATCGATACATAATGGACTACTATTTGGCCTTAAAGAAAATCCTGCTATTTGTGGCAACATCAATGAACCTGGAGAACATTCTGCTTAGTGAAATAAACCAGTCACAGAAGGGCAAATACGGCATGATTTACTTATATGAGAGCTTTAGAAGAGTCAAACTCTTATAAACACAAGAGTAGTTACTAGGGGCTGAGGGCTGGGCCAACAGGGAGTTTTTTGTTCAATAGATGTAAAGCTTCAGCTATGTTAGGTAAGTTCTAGAGCTCTGCTGTACAATATAGTGCTGATAGTTTGCTATACTGGGCACTTCAAACTTTGTCAAGCAGATGAGTCTCATGTTACATGTTCTTACCACAAAAACAAAATTAAAAAATTAAAATACATACCGGTCCTAAGGTAGTGAGTTATCTCACTTGATTGTTCATAGTCAGTTATGGACTTAACTCCTTTTTTTTCTTACTTATACATATGTATATTAGGTTTACACTTTTGCCTTCACAGAATTAAAAAGGCTAAATTTAATGACAATAGCAATGTTTCACATAAGGATGGAGAACAAAAACCTCATAAAGAACGAATGAAGATAAATACATTCAGAACAGACCAGACTCCTTGTTCTACTCTTTTCCCCCTTCTCACTAGTCAAAAAGAAAAAAGAAAGAAAAAAAATTAAAATACAAAGGGACACAAGGAAACGCTGGAAGACATTGGCTATGTCTATTATCTTGATTGTGGTGATGGTATCACAGATGCTTGACTATGTCCAAACCCATCAAATTGTACACAATGAATTTGTGCATTTCTTTGTATATCAATCCTACCTCAAAAAGCTGGCTTTTTACAAAGGAAATTCTCCTACATGCTACAACATGGATTAAATTTAAGGATATTATGCTAAGTGAAATAAAAGGACAAGAAAAGACAAACATTATATGTTTCCACTTACACTTGCATGAAGTACCTAGAGTAGTCAAATTCATGGAGACAGGCAAATAGTGCTTTCCTGGAGCTAAGGGGAGGGGGCAGGGGACTTTGTGTATAATGGGTACAGAGCTTCAGTTCAAGAAGACAGTTAAGTTCTGGAGATGGATGGCAGTGGTGATGATTGCACAACAATGTGAATATATTTAATGTCATAAAACTATACATTTAAAAATAGCTAAAATGGTAAATTTATGTCATGTCTATTTAACCACAATAAAAAGAAACCTTCATAGTAAATGTTACTTCTCTTGAATGGAATCATAATTAAAACGTAGATATTTTTAAAAAGTAGATGTGGCTCAGTGCCTATAGCTCAGCAGCTAGGGTGCCAGCTACATACACCAGAGTTGGTGGGTTCAAATGTGGCCCGGGCCTGCCAAACAACAATGATAACTACAGCCCAAAAGTAGTCAGGCTAATGCTGGGGGGGAGGAGGGAGCACCTGTAGTCCTAGCTATTCGGGAGGCTGAGGCAAGAGAAACGCTTAAGCCCAAGAGTTTTTTGTTTTGTTTTGTTTTTGAGACGGAGCCTCAAGCTATCCCCCTGGGTAGAGTGCCATGGCATCACAGCTCATAGCAACCTCCAACTCCTGGGCTCAAGCGAGTCTCCTGCCTCTGCCTCCCAAGTAGCTGGGACCACAG
>CAUYQV010100027.1:0-13839 GCA_963574575.1 Galagoides demidoff | reverse complement strand
GGTTAGGGAGACACAGAGACAGAGAGAGGAGTTTCCATACAGGGTAAAACACCTTCCAAAAGAAACCTAGAAAGGACTTTTTCAGCTAAACTAGTTCTGTGTGTTCGCGTAGGACAGAAGTACTCAAATTTGATGATACATTAGAATCACCTGGGGAGGTTTTAAAACTCCCCGATTTAATTGGAGGTGAGGTCAAGCATCAGTATTTGCTCCCCAAGCTCCCTCGGTGATTCTAATTTGCAGCCAGGACTGCACATCGCTGATACAGAGGCCAGATGGCCATATATTCTGTACCTGGGGAAAGAGACTTTTACTATGTGGGGACACAAATCAGTGCGTAGTTTCCAAGCCCGACTGGTTCCCCAAATCCCGTGGGAAGCTTTTATTAACATACAGACTCCCAGGCCTTACCCCATACCTACTGGATCAGAATCTCAAGAAATAAGGTTCGGCAATGTCTATGTGTTTAAAAAAACAATCTCCAGGTAGGTTTTGATTGGTAGCTGAGGCGAGGATCACTGGTCTGGCTGAAAGTCAGAAGCTCTTGCCCCTAATTTGGTCGGTTTCCAATAGAATGCTTCGCCTGTAGATGGGTAATCTTAGCCTGCCAGAGAATTAGGAATGGCAGGGTGGAAAGGGTGGAGGAGGGGGAGAAGTAGTTAAGAAAAAAATAAAGAGAAAAGAAATTTAAGTGTCCTCTAAGCACCCACAAGTCTGCTTCTTAAAGTGCTGATAATGAGCAGTGTGTGCTGAAAAGACCAATGGAACTAAATTCTGTACCAGTTCATCTCGGCACATCCTGTTTATACGACTATTTAATGAGTCATTCAGCCAGGATGATTTTCTGTCTGAATATGTTAATTGCCATTTTTTTTTCATAGCTCTCTATTAAACAGTACAGATAAAATAGGCACGCTCATGTTTTTAAGCGCTATCAGCCTCTCGCCCTCCAGGGAGTGGGCAATAGGAGTAAATAAGGGAAAACTTTTTTTTCTAAAGTGTTTAATTCTTTTAACATATATTGGCATTTGGGACCCCACTTCAATTCAAAAGCATATGTTAGAGTTAGCATTAAAGTGAAAATGAAATGAGGTGGTTCTCCCCCATATGCCACTGGCTTCATTATATCACGAAGAATTAGCTCAAATAACGGGTCAACAGCACGGAGTCTCGTGCTGACAAGTTCCCGGACTTTTAGGAGGTCACTATGGATATCTGGGGGAAGATATTCTGGATCACTCTCAAATTCCCTCGCAAGTCGGTGTATAATAATTGTTATCATTAAGTCCAAGCCCAGAAAATCTAGGCAATGGATGAAAGGTCTAGTTCAGTGGTTCTCAACCTTCCTAATGCCGCAGCCCTTTAATACAGTTCCTGTGGGTCGCGACCCACATGTTGAGAACCCCTGGTCTAGTCAGTATTACATGGGGAGGGGGAGAATTTTGTTTAATATGATTGGGAGAGTTCATTTTTAAATATCCCCAAAGCGAAGCAGAATTTAGAAATGTAAATTCTAAAACATCAATGGCTAAAAGTAAAATAATAACCCCCAGTGGACAAAAGCCATTATTTTTACACACATGGTCACTTAATAAATCAAGCCATTATTAATATTCATCTTAGCATTTATGCCATTTCCAGGGCCTTAATTTTAAGCATTTACATTCAACAGAATACATATCATTATACTGTATTTGAAAGCAAAAATACAAAACCACACACACAACCAACCCTCAGGCCACAGCGACGTCTCAGTCTCAACTGCTCTGTGTGCAAATATGAAACAGTCCGATTACTCGCGTCCTCGATGCCTTTCTGCCATCTCCAATTGTTCATAAATGAAAATAAAGCAACCCAAAAGATGCAACTTCAGTGGCCAAGGTTTATTTGGTCTTGGTACCTTATTAAAGGGACTTTTCTAAATCACGTTTGTTCTTTTGAGTAGCAGCTAACAGGGCTGAATAGGACAGGTTGGGCTTTCAAAGAGGCAGATAGGACCTAAAGGGGACACGTTTTACTGGAGTGAAATAAACTGAGGAAACAGTTAGCAGATTAAAAACCCCTTGAAAGGAAGCATCATCTTTGGGAGAGGGGAAAAAAAAAATCTTTGCTGAGGAAAACAGCTGGAAACAGGAAGCTCTGGGGCTTTCATCCTCCCCGCTTTGATTCCACCGCACGCCCCTATCACGAAAAGGCAGAGAGACTGATTTCAGCTGTGGCTTCTTCCAACAGAAGGGAGGGAAAGGGTTTTTGGAGTGTGAGTAACCCCCTCCAGAGGACCCCACCTCAATCGTACCAACACCGACCAAGATGTGGAAAACCAGAATGGAGAGAGGTAATTAGCAACTCAAAAATAGGGTTTTACAGGTCTCAACAGTGACAGGATGGTAGCTGCTATCACTTAGGGGTCTTGGTTGTTTTCCTCTGCAAGTCTCATGTGAATTTGCAATCCCCCACGTGAAACAACCCAGAGACACCCCTGACTCAAGACAGGCTTTCATCACTCTCCGCCTCTTATCAATTTTTTTCATTATGGAGGAAAAGAGTTAGATGGTACAGTCCCTCATGTTTTTAAATCTAAAATCACTGAATCCTACTTTTCACTGTATTTACATATCTAAAGTCCCTATATTTAGATACCCAAAGACCAGCAAACTTTCGCCCCTGGAGTTTCCAGTAAGATGTCCTTCTGGTCATCTCATAGAGATTTTTCCCCCCACTGCTACCTTGAAAATATTTTTATTAGGTTTATCGTGACATTTAAAGGACAACACAGCACAAGAAAGGAAAACTTAGAAGTTTAACCATCTTTGGTAACCTGGTAATACAAACCTCATACGTGTACACTCAAGTCACAATGTACTCTTTTGTTGCTATTTCGGGATGCCTTTTAAAGCCGGAATTACAAAGCCAGACAATAAAGGGAAATGTAAATACAAAACTCTGACTTTGAAATCAAACCAGTGGCATGATGAAACAGTATATGGTATCTAATATCCTTCACAAAATGCAACCAATTTACACACAAGGAAAGAAACTTACATGCAAGTTACATACAAGTTAGGAATTGACTGCTTCTTTTTCCTAAAGCTATTCTTTATAGACAGGAAAACTTCACAGCGTAAGAGGTTTCAAGGAGGATGTATAAAATGAATAATAGCTTCATCTTAACAGACGGCTTAAAGTGGGTATCTTCAAATTTTCACCCTTACAGTACGATACTTTGATTCCATGGTAACTTTTCAATTTCCAAAAAATATCTACTGCTACCTTTGCATTTCTAAACAATGTCTGCTGTGGACACCTGGTATTTGCCACCTCCTTACCAGTGGCCATCAATCACCTTTGATTCATCCTTATTCACTCAGAATGTATTTTATTTGAACTGCCTTAGTTACTAGCGAAAAACAGTATAACTTTAAGAATCCTCGCGTACGATGATTTTAATAGGATAAAATAAAAGTGATTATCACTGATGCAGTAAAATAATACTAGTTACGTGTGTTGAACTTTGAATGTCTATTTCCTGGTCAGAAATAATGCAATAGGTATTAGAAACAGAAAAATTGGATCATCATACATTCCTGGAAATTCCAAGTTAGGAAGGTAAAAATTCGGTCTGGGTCCTCCATAGTTTTGATGCCAACAACAGCATCATCACCACCGCCAAACCTTCTTCTATACTTGTAAACAGAATTTTCACATGTTATTTCCATCGTTCTCAAGAAATAAAACCAAAAACTTAAGAGGAAGGCAGAACAAGCACTCGCCCCCTTATACAGAAGAATAAACCACATCCAAAGAAGTGGCAAGCCCACCAAGGAGGCAGAGGTATTAGTGACAGTGTCCAGACCCCTGGCAGAGGCCTTTGTGGGACTCCATGAATGAGAACCTAATCCTAATTCCTAACTTGCACCAATCGCTAGAAAACAACCACCTCAAGTACCATAATTCAGAGGGCACATTACAGAATTCTTATTATTTCTAACATGTTCCCAGGGAATTTGGTTTTATTAGGCAGTGACAGTGATGTGGCCCTGCACTGCGGGGAGCAGGGAATGGCCTGGTCAACTTCTCCTGGAAATCTTTTCTAACTGCCTTAATGTACTCACTCCCACTTCCTCTGCTCTGATCAATATGTACTCATTCCATAACATTTACTGGTCATCCACTGTCAAGCCTCCAAGTCTAGATCCACAAGTGTTGCTTCCATGAGGTCTGTAAAAAAGATAAAGAAATGTACACATGGAAGAAAAAGAACACACATCTGTTGAGTGTCTATGAAGATGAAACCACTTCCAAGCTCATCTCCTGAATCATTGTAACAAGCGTGTGAAGATGAAAACTCAAGAGTGGTAGTTACCAATGACTTTTGCGGTACCAGGCTCTCTTAGGAAAATTAGAACTCCTACTAATATTTGCATAAAACTAGCTAAACATTTTAATCACTGACGTTAGGATGGGCTGATAAGTACAAACACTATGTTTCCTCGATGCTTTCAAGAAAATATGATTATGCCATAAACAATTTAATCTTTTCCTTATAATTTTCATCCACCAAGGCTTTGATTTAGAAACAAAATAGAGGAAGCCAATCACTGTACAGCCGAACATTGATATCAATACCAAAAATAAACTGAAGCACACAAAAAACCAAAGTGACAGAGCGGTGACACCCTTGCTCATGCGCACTCCGCAGCCACCCCATATACCATGCGCCCACAGGGCCTCCGATCTGTTGTGTCTATTGGAAAAATGGGCTGCAATTCCAACTTTAGAAACCAAAGTATTAAAACAAAATACACATCCGAGTCTCCCGTATTTGGCAGGAAAACTCTGATTCCAAGCTTCCCCCAAGAACAAGCAATTATAAAGTGTAGAAAGGCAATGGTTTTAAAACAACATGCTAATCCTAATATTAGTACCTTGAAAAAGGAAAACTGCCAAGATGCTGGAATCATGCCCAGTTATCCGTCTTACCTACAGCAATAAAACTGTCCTATAAATGTGAACAAGACAGTTAGGATCCATTCTGGAGTTGGGTTATTGGCATTTTTTTCCACCTCCCCATTCCCTAGGAGAAAATGCCTGACCTATCGAGGCAAAACACAGCAGATGGTAACCCAGCCCGCTACCAAGAGTACTTAGTCAATCCAAATAATTCACACAAAAATGAAGCAAGATGTTCAATGATTTATGGCCCTGATTTCACTAGATAATTATGGAATCCGACTCTTTACCAGAGCCACCTTTTTATTGTCATATACTGGATAGCAAACCAAAGTCTCTAAAAATAACGTGTTATTATAGTGCTATTAACAATTAAAAACCTTGTGATTATTAATAACATAATTATTATTATAGCTAACACTCACGGAAGTCGTTTGCAAGAAACAATTTATTTATTCCTCATTTCAATTCTATGAGGTGACTACCCCCTCTGTACAGATAAGGAAACTGAGAAAAGGTGACCAGGACAGACGACAGCAGCACAAAGAACCAATTATCAAATCCAGGAGGTTTGGATCTGGTCACTGCAACGTTTTGAGAGTGGGTTTAATGGAAAGATTTCTGTGAAATTAAGACCAAGATGTGCTCACGCAGAGAGAACCCTGGGCCTGGATTCAGCGGGCCTGAGTTCTAGGCTGTGCACTGCGTAACCTCAACCGAGACACCTCTCTGAGCAAGGGATTCTTCACCGGTGAAATGAAGGCGTGGACTAGAAGCTGGAAAGCTTGTTCTTCCAGTTTTTAAAGATTTCAGATTCTGAGGATAAACATGTAATCTCAGGTAAAGACCAGATCATTTTTTATCATTGTTCCAGATCTAGAAATACTGATCACTCACAGTGGAAATCAAACAGAAACAGTCTCTCTCTGGTTCAGTGATCCTCATCCCACGTGATTCTATTATAAAACTACACATTTCCTCTCTCTGCAGAGAAGTTTGGGCTATTTATGTAAAAAAAAAAAAAAAGTATAACTCCAACAAACCCAGGAGGACCTGAGGCACCTACTTCCAAATTCCTAAGTAGAGATAAAATAAGACTTTGGTTTAAAAAAAAAAAAAAAAACAACTTATTTATGTGTGTATGTGTGCATAGATTATGTATGTAGGTATTAAAATACATATATATATATATATATATATATTAAGGAAACCTCTGATCAATTTCCTCATTCTAAAACTGCATTTTCTTTTACAAGTTGAACCTAATGTCCAGTGAAAAACATCAGCTATTATAGCACACACACCCACAGGCAATACACATACACAAGCACCACAAAGATATTTTCACAAGCAAGCAAGCAGTCATTCATTTCAACACAATTATAGTAGTCCCCCCTTATCAGAGAGAGGATACATTCCAAGTCCCCCCAGTAGATCCTCAAACATTTTTCAACATATACAGACCTATGATATACAGTATATTTACATATAATTTACAAATGAGAGTCACAACAGTAAGTATAAAACAGAACAATTCTAACATACTACTTATATTTCTGTTCTTACCACAGATCCTACAACCCTAGTCTGCGATTTTTTTTTTTCTTTCCTTATGAAATCGAGAACTTCCACCTTTTCACTTACAGGGAGCGTTTTACCAACTGCCACTATCACTGGGGGACCATGATTACACTCGGGGACCAGGACTACATCCAGTAAGAGTGCCGTGAACCCAAGCGCTGCCTGTTACACAGTGACAGTCAATCTGATAACCTAAGTAACTGGTGGGAAGGGAACGTGCTGTGGATCTGCTGGACAAAGGGACGATCCACGTCCTGCGAGGCAGGGAGCAGGGACAGCCTAAGAGTTCATCACGACACTCAGAGTGGCCTGCAACTTAAAACTCAGGAGTTGTTCATTTCTGAAACTCTCTTTTAATATTTTCAGACTGCAGCTGTCTGAAGGTAACTGAAACTGAAGAAAATAAGGCAGATAAGGGGAGTGGGAGGAACTTCCACATTCTCATTATCATTTTTGCTCACCTAAGACTTACAAGTTTTTCTCTACAGTTCAGTTGTGCATCAACAGACAACCACACTCATGTAGGTGGAGAAGAAACCCCTGGACACCTACAAGGCCACAGCCATGGCGGCAACCACCCAGGTAACCACTGATTTCTAAACTTGGCTGAAACGCTGTTGGACAGGGGTGAGCGAGATTTGGGGGTGCATTATGTCTGTTGGGGGTAATCTGTCAAGCAGCTGTTTGGGTTCCAGTGTTAGTGTTGAAGAGTTCCCCCCAGATTCCCCATTCCTCTAAAAACTCTGGGGGCCCTCACTCCAGTGAGACAGAGAAGCTGACCCATGCAAGCTGCAATTACAAGTAGGAGAAAATGCAGAGGCTGATTTGTTGCTTATAAAATGTCATCCTCCAGTTGATGTTCACCTGGAATAAATAACAGAACCAGTGAAGGACAGAGAGGCCCCCTGCCCGGAGGACCAGTGGCAGAGGGAAAAAGAGGCTGGGGAACTTTCATCCAACATCACAACACACTCCAAAACCTCTTCCCACTGCCTCCTCCAACAACAGCAACAACAACAAATGCCTCTTAAACACCTTATGATTCGACACGTGCAACTGCAAAACTCATTCTTGTTTCAAGGGAAGACAGAAGCATCTTTAGAAAACTGTTCAACTGATCTGTAACACAGTCGAGGTCCACCCCGCCCTTCCTTCTCACCAGCCTCCCATTCCCAAACCTTCCTGCTATAGAAATCCTGTTGCCACCACTTCTGAGAATGGCTTTTGAATGTCCATATTTTGTTGAATTTTCAAATGTAAACATTGTTTCTAATGATAACTGAGAAACTGCCCCTATTTTTCCTCTCTAAAATTCACTATGCTAATCGCTTAAAAATACTCACTGAGCCATTATCACAAGTCAGAGACTGTTTTCAATGCTTTACACATATTAACTCATTTCATTCCTACAGCCCAAAGAAGCAGGTACTTGTGTTATCCTCAGTTCACGGAGAAATTAAATAACTATGTTGCCCCAGATTACAGTTAGCAAGAGCTAGACCTGAGAGTTGAGGCCAGCATCCATGCTTGCCGGGCCACCCTTCCCAGCTCAGACTTGCTCTCTAATTATAAAATACCAGAAATCTGTACAGTAAACGGTGTTTCTGTGTATATCCTTTTATTCCTGGGAACACTTCATAACAAACTGCAAATAACAAAACCACAACCCAAGCTATGTGCTACGAGGCTTCATTTCACCATCCCTGTAAGAAAATTTGCTTACTTTTAGAAATTGTGTGCTGACTTAAAAAAAAAACCCAAACAAAATATAAATTGTATTTTGATTAACTGTTAAACAGATTATCTGCAATAAACACTAGAGGAAATCTTTACTCCGAGATCTGAGAAAGACTTGGGTTATTAAATGTTACAATGTTTTCAACAGGACAAAAACTCCATTTCTCCTTTTGAAAAGTTGTTGACCCTCGAACAATCCACACCCCCCCCCAAAAAATTAAAAAATCAGATGAATTGGAATTTAAATATATCTGTGTGCCTTATTTCTGCTTCTGTAGGTACTCAGGGACTACTGCTGTTAACTTACCATCCCTAAGTACTACAGACTGGGGGGTCATAAGTTGTTAGACGCGGGGTAGGCTTTTATGTAACCTTGCTGGGGATTCTCTTCTCTGATAAAACCTATAGTCACATAAAGCAAGAAGGAGCAGTGACAAAAAGACCAACACAGACACACACAAACGCAGACACACCACTGACATCTACTACTACTTGGTTTTTCAGGTTTAATTCACTGTGTAGAAAACTACCCAGAAAATATTTGACAGCCCTGCTGACAGCACGGTGCCCAATACAGCAGCCCCCGGAATTACAAACTCAACCAAGTTTGTTTTTTTTTTTTTTTTTAAAGTGGATTATAGAGACATTGATCCCCACTGAAAATAAATAATTTAAAGGCAGCTCAGGTTACCAGGGTGAAATCTCTAATGGTTTCACGTAACATCTAAAGTGATCCCCCCAAATGTTAACCCCTTTCATAGGGGAACAGCAGAAGGAACAGTTACCATCTTTCCTCAAAATCTTGACTAAGAAGCACCTTAACCCACTTAAACCTATCTCCCACAGGAATTCCACTAATCCAGAGGTTACTAAAGGTTTGAGCCAAAAATAAAAGGAAAGGGGGGTAAAAACAAACAAACAAACAAAAAAATCACAGGAACTTAAACTGTTAGGATTCCAGCCAGGGAAATTCCTTTGACAATCAATCCCTATCTTCGCCCTGGAGCCTATCTTGGAAGAGTTGAAATAATAACTTTCCTTGGAATTCTTTCTACACGAAAATAATTGGAAAAAAAACTTATCTAAGGCAATAATCCTAAGAAATAACTAAGAGACATGAAAGCAAGTAAAGGGTTTTCAACCAACACTGGCCTTCCACTTTCTGACAATGGTTTCCACGTTTGCTCCTTTAACTCTCCACTAAACCAAAGCCACGTCTCCGCTGATGCTGTATGCAGTGTCACTTAATGAGTAAGAGGGGCAGTAACCGCACCTCTGACTCAAGGTTAAAGGTCCACATTCACAACCCCAAAGCCCACATACAGCCCTCAGTCTGCCCCTGTGACTGAGTCACAGCAGGGCCACCAGGCAGATCTGCATTCTGCTGTTTCACAGTCTGAAGAGTCATTCCCTTCTGGGTGTTTTGATAGATACAGCAACAAGCCTAGAGCTTTAAAAAGCAGAAATGTTCATGATCGTTCATATAACATTCTCGTACACGTGTGCACAACTTGATAAAAATCTTAAAAACACATCAAAGCATTACATGAATCCAAAATTTTTAACCATGCATTTTAACCTCAAAGCCTTTCTAACGAGCCTCAGTCAAAAATGTCCAGTGATTCAACTCCTAAGGATTCAGAAGTCGATGGAGCCAACACTTTAATTGAGACTAAGCCTTTAAAATACAAGTTATATAAATATTTACCTCTGCTGTCCTCTTCCATAGGAATAGGAAGTAATAAATTCCCTCAATATGCCTAGTGATTAAAACTCTAAAATACAACTCTTGAACTTTCAGAGTTTGTGAACTATGATCGCCATTTAAAGGGCCTTTCTTTTAATATGGGGGCCTTCCCGGTGGCTATTCTGTGCTTCGGGCAAACAGAACGCTAGTTAATGATGACAGCAGATTTTCATTTATTTGTCAATAGAAGGGGAAATGATATTGGCTGTGTGTTTATGAGCTACATTAGAAATGTGAACAATAGCAGACCTTTACCGAAACAAAAATAAAATATGAGTCAACAAGATCTTTGCCAAACAGAGGTCTCAGGACAGCCTTGTTCAGTCTTCTGGGAATCCCACTGCAATGAGCACAATAAAAGCAGGACGTGCCTCATTTCCTTCAACCGCTGAACATGCCTCTCCTGGAGATGTTTGTAAATTTCCTTCCTGTACGCATCAAGCTGGCAAACTGTCGTCATTTCTTTGGGGTAATAATATCCTGTTGATGTCTGGGTAGGTTCGCTTTGAGTGGTTCTTCCACATAACACATATACTTTTAATATTATTTTTCAACACAATGCAGTAAATTATTTTTCAGCATATTTGAGCACACTTAGGCCATGTCTGACTGGAAGCAGTGCAGGGCAGGAAATTCTAATCAAATGCTGGTTTTATTTTTGGATTTACAACTTAGATGTAGGGAATAAAGTAACTTCAACAGTGAAAAGCACTGTCTGCTTTTTCAGAAGCTGAAAATATTTACCTACGCTCTCTTAATAACGTAAATGTTTTCATTCAATTCCCATGCTAAGAGTTTGGGAAATTTCATACAGCAAAGGTAGCATCACAGCATTCAAAAACTGATTTCGTCAAAATGGCAACTTTTATGTGACTGGAGAATCAAACTGCACCAGGTACTTTAAGAACAGAGTTCAGGGTTTTAAAATCATTAGTGAAATTTGCAAATTCAAATACACTGGGTAATTAAAAATCTTTATCTAAGTAAGTAATTGTTTTTCAAAACTTAAAAATCTATTTGGCCCAGACAGTTTATTTCGTGGATGAAGAAACTTTTACCTAACCTAAGTAATTCCTGACTGAATCACATTTCAGTTACATGATATAAAGGAGAAAATGATATAGTGACAATTTAAAAAATAATGCTCCAAAAGTAAAATAAGTTACATTCTCCACGAATGTAACTTGCACTTCAGCAGACATTTTGGTTCCAAAGACAGCAAAAGCTGATTTGTGAAATACTAAAAATAATTGATCATTGCTGCGAAGCACAGATTTGGAACTGAACTAAATGGCATGTACCAGTCACTGCAATCCCAGATAACACCTCATTTAACACGTGAAATAAGAATCAGGAACATGAAAACATGTTCAATGTCATTAATAATCCAGAAAATGCCAATTTTTAAAAGAGCACAATCAGATACTACTTTTCGACTACCAAACGAAGATAAAGCAAATTGGCACAGCCTTCCTGGATGGCAACTTGGGAAGAAATACAAAGAGCCTTTCACCTGGTGATTCTCTTAAGACACTATCCTGACAATATCCTTGCAAATTCACGTGTATATAAAGGTATTTAAGACAGTGGTAAATGACAGCAAGCTGCTTAAATAAACTACGAAAGATATAAGAGTATTATGCTGCCTTTCAAAAAATCATCCCTTCGAGAACATTCGAGGATATTGGACAATGCTCATGATAAAATGTTAAGTTAAAAAACAATATACAAGCTGTAATTAAGTTTTTAAAAACAGGCTCAAGCGGCTAAGGTGCCAGCCACACACACCAGAGCTGGTAGGTTCCAATCCAGCCCAGCTGCCAAACGACGACGACGACGACAACTATAACTGAATAAATAGCCGGGCGTTGTGGTGGGCGCCTGTAGTCCCAGCTACTTGGGAGGCTGAGGCAAGAGAATTGCTTAAGCCCAGAAGTTGGAAGTCACTGTGAGCTGTGATGTCACCTCACTCTACCCAGGGGCAACAGCTTGAGGCTCTGTCTCAAAAAAAAAAAAAAAAAAAAGTTTTTAAAAACAGTACAATCTGCACAGTCATTCACATATTGACACAGGTTCTCTCCATAATTGAGGGCATGTTGTATTTCAACCAGAAAAAAATAAAATAAAGGGGCAGATATGTGAATACATATGCATATATGTATACAGTTCCTAAATTCTAGGATTGCATAGTCTATTATTAAAACGTAATTAAAATCAAGTGGGAGTAGGGAGTGAGGTGTACAGGTGATTCCAGAATGGCAGAATGTTGGGAAATGTTGAAGTTACATTTTGGCCACATTGAGGGGCGGGGGTACTTTGTACATGCTTGGAAATTGTTCAAAACAAAAAGAATAATTAAAAGGCAAGGAAATCGGCAGTGTGGTGTAAAGTTAGACCAATAAATACTATAAAAGTCCAGAGATGGAAAGACTGCCCCAGAAGAGGTAGATGTGTTGAGTACCTACGTCTTGGCATCAATAGTCGTAAGAGTTCAGCAGGCACGGTAAGTGCGTGAGAGGATCAGGGGGGGGACACTGAGCGCAGTGACACTGGGGAAAGGCAAGTAAGTGGCCTTGAGCATGAGGCCAGTGAGTAACTGGAAATAAATGCATGCCATCTAACTGCTTTTCCTCACATTAGAAGATAAAAGGACATCACCCTGTAGATTTTAATCAGACCGCGATTCCCCTAGTGAGTGACATTCTGCCTGCGCAAATCTTCACCTGGCAGGAAGAGAAGAGAGCAGCATCACTGACTGCCGTGAACTTTTGGTCCCCCCCTTGCTCACTAAAAGAAAACTCTTCCAGGCGGTGCCTGTGGCTCAAAGGAGTGGGGCACCGGCCCTATATGCCGGAGGTGGCGGGTTCAAACCCAGCCCCGGCCAAAAACTACAAAAAAAAAAAAAAAAAAAAACTACTCCTTTTACTAGATGGTGATTCCTGGGAAACTCCCAAGGGTTCTTTATTCTGACTGCATAAAACCTCTCTGAGATCCAGGCAAGATGAAGAGCGAGGAGAGAAGACAAAGAGCTGGGTTTTAAATCCTGTACTCATTCCCTACCCTCCCCAGCCCTCAGCTTCTTCTTTTTCACATCAATAACCCATCTCCATATAAATGTCTAATTCTGCAGCATTTTAGGTACCACAGTGTCTGTGTGAATGACTCAGAATATGTGTTACCAAACAGCAAAACGGTCGAGTTTTCCTAACCGATAGCTATTTTCGAAAAAATTTTTGAAAAGCACACCGCTTCTTATCATTTTTCTGTAAATATCTAACGACTCTCCAAGCTACCCTTTAGACTACGAATGCGTCCTTCTGTTGGCTAAAGAGAATGTCTGTGACGTTGACTATACCTTTGAAAAATGCAATGACTTTTACTGGCTCCAAGATACAATTCTGCTCTTTCTTATTTAAAAAGGAAGGGGGAAAAAAGCTACTTAATACTGAATACTTCAAAACCCAAATAATATTTTTTTAATTTAATACAGAAAACAATCCCTAAACTCTTTTCATTGTCTTTGAAAACACATATGCATGAAAGTTTGAGCCTGAACAGCCAGAGATGGTGGCCCCTGTTCATGCTGAGTTCCCGTCAACATGTAAATCCCTTTGTATAGAATTCTGGCTTTTCCTTGCAACCCAAAACCAAACTATAATCTACAAAGATAAGGTAGATCCATGTTCTTTTTTTTTTTTTTTTGAGACGGAGCCTCAAGCTATCCCCCTGGGTAGAGTGCCATGGCATCACAGCTCATAGCAACCTCCAACTCCTGGGCTCAAGCGAGTCTCCTGCCTCCACCTCCCAAGTAGCTGGGACCACAG
>CAUYQV010100017.1:0-16364 GCA_963574575.1 Galagoides demidoff | reverse complement strand
AACAATGATGGCTGCAACCAAAAAATGGCCGGGCGTTGTGGTGGGCGCCTGTGGTCCCAGCTACTTGGGAGGTGGAGACAGGAAACTCGCTTGAGCCCAGGAGTTGGAGGTTGCTATGAGCTGTGATGCCATGGCACTCTAACCAGGGGGATAGCTTGAGGCTCCGTCTCAAAAAAAAAAAAAAAAAAAAAAACAAGTGAATTGAACAATATGGGCTGAGCAAGTACCCGGCTGACCCTGACACTGACATTGATGATGTTGTATTTCCCAGGTTAGGTGGTAGGTCCCTGGGTGCTTGTTCTAATTTTGTGCTTCTTGACTCATGTATTTATTAATAATTTAAAAAGTGGAAAAAATTACTTACACATAATACAGACAAACTATAAACATTTATTAAATCTCATGTGGAAAGTTTGTGAATACCACATACTAAAATATATCAATTAGTTGATAAATAAGATTATTGTTATTATTATTATTATTTTTGCAGTTTTTGACCAGGGCCGGGTTTGAACCTGCCACCTCTGGTATATGGAGCTGGCGCCCTACTCCTTTGAGCCACAGGTGCCACCTGAGAGATAAGATTATCATACACAAAGGCTTTATATATTTTCATGGATTCTACTAGCTCCTTTTTATAAACTGAAAAATATGGAAGATTTATGAAAAATCTCTTACAGGAAGAATCTACTTTAAACATTTCTCCTTTTTCCTTTAATTTCTTAGAATAGAGTTTCAATAATGGTAATGCAGACTTCCTAGGTCAGTAGCTGGTCCTGCTGTTCCAAGTGAGACAATGTCCAAATAAATGATACCTCAAACTCTCAGGCTTACACGATTCTCTTGCCTCAAGAGTACAGTACACACCCGAATAGCTGGGACAGGCGCCCACCACAATGCCTGGCTATTTTTTGGTTGCATTTGTCGTTGTTGTTTAGCAGGCCCTGGCTGGGTTCGAACCCACCATCCTTGGTGTATGTGGCTAATGCCCATCTCACTGAGCTTTGGGCACTGAGCCATGATGACACATTTTTTATTTCTTTTGATACTTATTCTATAATCCTAATTTACCTTTGTCATGCTTGGAATTAGTGGAAATTTCACAGTGGTATTCTTTTACAGTATTATCAAAACCACACAGAGCATAATGTAATAATATACATGAAACGTGTATCTTGGCCCTGGATGATTTTTTCCTACTTGAACGTATATAATGTCAGAAAAAGTATTTATATGCTTTTTTAGATTAAACATTTCTATTCTTTTACCATGTTCATAAGTTATTGAGTCATATTTAATGAAAAGACTGGTCCAATTTCCTAAGTTTAAATGAATTGTAAAATCAGCAGGTCTATATATGATGCAAATGAAACCCAATCTAGTATCTAAAAACAGGTGGTGAAAGTTATAAGGGAATTACGTGAAAGGGATATGGGTGATGGAAAGCAAAGACTACTTATGTCGTCTTCCAAAATGCTGTCACCAGTTACAAAAAGTCACTAAGCAAGCCAGTAAAATAAATAAAAATATCTGTTTTGAAGTGCGCATCTTACAATGAAAAGATTTGACAATGCGTAAAATGAAAACCGATGGAGCCTTAAAATCTACCGAGGTAACTTCCCTGTTTCCGTAACTGGATGTACAAATGATTAATCTAAAACGATTCAGCAAAGAATTGATATGGAATCTAAAACCTGAATTTGTGATTTTAACAGCAATGATGGGGCCAAGAACATTGTTTAGCAAAAATAGATATACCCTACATGACTTTGTACAGGCAACCAGTGCGGAGCTCACCCTGCCTCCATCCCGTAAGGCTCGGAACACGACCAGTATTTGCAAACAGAAATGCATGTCCACTATGAGAAGTGCACACACAGGGCGAAGGAGCCCACTGGCTGAATCAGAACTGCTTTTCGTTTCTTTCTTTTGTATTCCAGATGCATAAAATCTTCATTTTTGTCCAAGAAAAAGAAAGGGAGCTTTGGATTTGGTATTTCTTTTCTCCCCTGTTTACGAACTTTCAAAAGAATACTTTTGATGTCAGAAGAGAAAGATAAAGAGAAAAAAAAATGCTTTGAGGTAGGAAAATCCTTTGTTTGACTTTCAATATCTGTGCTCATAAGTGATGAAAAAGTTTGGAGCATGATGAGAAAGATGATCGATTTTGTACTTGTTTGGGATACTGTAAGACAATAGCTCAATTTCTTTTCCCCGTTTAATATTCTTTTGTAAAACTCAGAATCCTGAAACAACTCCACATTGTGTGATTCCACAATGTTCATGAGAGTCACTTGCATTCACATAGAGCTTTGTAATTTATTAAGCAGCCCTCCTTACCCAGGGAGAAGGAAATGTGCATTCATTGTATACTGACGCAGTGCAGTGCGGCAGCATGGAGGTGGCATGCATTAAAAATGGTACTCGTGATGCATTTAAGAAATGGCTATTATTCCTGCCACATTTCAGATGAGAAGCAGAGATGTTTGGAAATGCGAGTGGATTGCTCAAAGTCACAAGCAACAAGTGTTGAAGCTGGTTTCAGATCCAGAACTTCTCGCTCTGCTGGCCAGCCTCCAGCAGTCACCAAGCCATGAGATGGCTAAGATACCTGTCACCTGCAAAGAAGGCCACACTGTAGGTTTTGATGTCTAGGTTTCTGTGTTTGGCATCACCCAAACGTGCCCACGAAACTTGATTCACTCTGTTCCACGTGTGTCTATGATAAGGTTCTTTGTAAACATGGAAGTTGTGTAAAAAAATCATTTTACCATAAGGACATTTGCACTAGAATGTTTATTGCAGCTCAATTCACAATTGCCAAGATGTGGAATCAATCTAAGTGTCCATCAACCCATGAATGGATTAACTGTGGTATGTGTATGTCAGAGAATATTATCCAGCCATAAAGGAAGATGGAGACTTTACATATTTTGTATTAAGCTGGAGGGAGCTGAAGAACATTCTCCTTAGTAACGTATCGTATCACAAGAACGGAAAAGCGAGTATCCAGTGTACTCAATAATAATATGAAACCAGCAGATGAACAATTACATGCCCACATGAGAGAAAAATGCAGTTAAATTCGGGTGGAGGGAGAATTCTGGTAAGCTCTCACCTAATGGGCACAAGGGTACATGGCACGCCTCCTGGGTGAAGGGCTCAGCTACAACGTGGACTTTATCTAACAAACACAAACAATGTAACCTAATTGCTGGACCATCATAGTAATCTGAAATTTTAAATTTGCATTTGTGATATCCCTTATTTTCAGTTATGTTGCAGGTGAGATTCCTGTCCCCTTGGGTAATAACAGTGACTCATGACAAACCTATTCCAACCAGTTAAAAGCCCACAGTGGAACAAACAGAGACCTCATAGGCTTGACCCAAAAAGAAAAAACCCACAATAAGGAGAAAGAAATGACCATCACTTAAAATGAGCTTGAAATAATTGAATAATTGGAAAGAAACAGAATTGCATTCTTTTTAAAATAACAACTGAAAACTAATGAGTCTAGAAAAATAAAGGCCAAGGCTTGGATGTTTTAGGAATTGTGTCTCCCATCTTGGTGGCGGATTCTTTTACAAATTCACACTTCAGCCCCTACTCTCAAATGCAATGAGTTTTGAGAGGGCCTTAGCCGCTTGCCCAACCACAATTCACAGTCTCCCTCTTTGGGCATAATTCAAAGACTATTGCCTCTGCAAAAATAGAAAAATACGCGTTTTCAGAAAAGTCTTTGTCACTGAAACATCACATGTTGGAGAAATCCTGCCACTAGCATGCCTACTTGTTTCTGGGACGTACTCAGTTCTCCTGCTCAGTAATATTGATCCTTTTCTTTATCCATTTAGTTTTTGTAATATTTGTAAGTATCCCTTTTCCCAATCCCCTGAATTTAACCTGAAGATATACAGGTCTACGGTATGAGGTTCAAGTTCACATTGTATTCAGTACATGAATACTACCTGCTCTGCCAAGTAGGAGCCCCATTTGAAAGAAACAACTGGTATATTTCTTGGCTTACGTGCTTGATGAACCATACTCCGACTTAAGAAGACAGAGTAGGAAGAAATGATGAAAGACAGGAACCACAGAGGCTGAAAAGTGACCTAGAAATCTTAATTTTAGCAATCAGAGCTGTGGCTGGATTCAAGTCTACAGCAGCAGGGGTGAAATTATCGTACAAATTACCATGGTAGGCCAGAGAAATTATTCTCTGCTGCACGGTTATTAAGTGATAGATAAATAAATAACACTGTAGGACTGATTGACAAAATACAAGTGACCTAAAAGCTAAAAGGGGCACCGTACAAATAGTACTGTGTAATCACAAGGCATTTTAAAACTGAAATGAGATTTGTCACAGCAGAGAAATCTTAAAATGGTATCTGCTCAAACCATTGCTAAAGTCATTCGTGAGAGTCATAAATCTCAAGGAACTTGCAACCTTCTGGCCACGTGTTGGTGTTCATTTTTATTTTTAAAAAGGCCACTAGCGACCCTTGGTGAGTAGATCATGGGCCAGAGTTGTTTTCAAATACTGCATTGCAGCAATTTCAAAAGACTTTTTCCTTCACATTTTAACATCTCTGATAGCAGCGGTTTCTCAGACTTGATGAGATACTGTAGTAATGACAGATGTGTGTTAGGTCTTCCGTGCCTTCCCTGCTGCTGGTTAGAAGTATAGGTAAACTATTTATAGTTAACATTAAGTTTTCACCATCAAAGACAGAGTGTCCACATGACATTGACCTCCATGGCTTTGTTAGCTGATAAAACTCATTGTCCCCACATAACCTTGGAATGCAATGACTACAGACACTCTGTGGTTGGAAAAGCAACCAGCATTCACTTTCAAAATGCTACTCCATTGGGCTGTGAGAATAACACTTGAACCCAGTCAACGCCGTTGAGCAATTTATGTTTCTTGTATAGATTTGCTAAGTCTCAACACTGCCCAGTGATATTAAAACTTTTTTCACATAGAATATCTGGCTTCTGAATTTTACCAATGCATCCTTGATTCAGTTTATTGACGAGCAAGTATTTTGGTCCTCAGAAGATGGACTATCCCCTGCTATGTCTGTTTACCCCCCAAAGCTAACGTCAGACAGGGACACAGACAGGGACACAGACAGACCCTTAGGGATTCAAAATTGCACAGTGTTTACAAAGGTGCAAGCATGAAGTAATAGGCCTAAGATCAGTCCTATGGCCGACAGGATGGGGAGATCTAATAAAGCAAAGCGACGACAGTACAAAGCACTACGTTCTCTTCTGGGGTAGGTTTTGGGGCTTGTAGTTTATGGCTTATGGCTTTGCCACTCCAGAATCAGAAGCAGTGGGAATTAGCTTATCAATTTATTTCTCAAATGAGGAGGTTCTGAAAAGCCAAAAATTCCCACTTAAACCAGATCTAATAAAATGTTAATCTGAAGGTCAAGATGTGGCATAAAATCGTATTTGTTGATTCTTCTTCATTCACCACAAACTACAGATTATCCTCCATAATGGAGTCCAGTATTCCTTTTTCTGTTTCTCCAAACCAAGCAGCCCCTTTTACAGAGAAAGTACATATGACTGGACTCAATGAAATGCCTGCAGTCACACCAAGGTGCACGGAAGGCCAGATGCCTGGTTCCGCGCCCAGCACTGTTGCTGATGGTACCAATTCGGGATCTGGAAATGCACGTCATGTTATCTACATGCAAAACTGAGGAATATTTGACAAATGTGTGCATTTGCTGTCTTTGTGCTGCTTCTTGTATCAAGAATAGGTTTTAATAATTTATAACTTTTGGCCTCATTTTAAATCTCTTCTATTATTTACTAACAAATTGTCCTCACAACAAGATGTTTAAATGCATTTCCCTGGTACATTATAACTCATTATCAGTGTCAATGTCTCCCCCTATCCAGGAAAACATTCAATTTACTATTGGGAATGACACAATTTACTGCAAGTTCAGAAAACCCATAATGATGGATAATGCTTCAGAGGACAGCCTGGAGCAGCCTGTCTTGCCCCCCAAGGGAGAATGTATCTGACATTTGACATGCAGGCTGGGCTGGGCACCGTTTTGTCTTTGAAACACTTGTACTTGCCTGTTTAATGTTAAAATTTGAAGAAATTTGAAAAAATTAGTTTTGAATCAGATGTTGAGAATAAGTGTTGGTAAAAATTAGAAAGTAGCTGGAGATTATCTTGGGTCCTTCCTTCCGCTTGCTTTTTAGTAACCCTATTGCTATCAAATGTCCAATACGTACATTGTTTCTGCCATTAATCCAGTGAAAACTCCCATATCAATTCTTAGAAATCCTTTGTCTTGTCCTCTCAGAGGTCTGACTTCCTATTAGCTAATTGGATAAGTTCATCAGTAATAGCAGCACGGCATCTACTTACAGACATACTCTTTTATATTCTAGTTGCACTTGAACCAGAGGATATGAGAGCTGTCATTGTATGGGGCCCCACAATTAAGCCCACAGACTTGCCAGTATGTGCTTTTGTTGGCAGCCCTGTACAATCAGCTCGGGACCCTATGGATCAGCGTCCCACGGCCACGTTCATGTTGACACGTGGCTGTGTGTTGCTGAGTGGCGTTCACTATTTCTGTTTATTGTTTCACTATTTTTCTGTGCTCTATGATGTCACTTCTGAGGTTCATTCCAGAAAAAGGGTGGACTAGGTGCTGGCATCGGTGTATAGCTTCCCACGGGGACTACTTTGAAGGTGACCATCGTGAAATGTAGCAGTAAGATATGTTGTACTTTTTCTAGGATGAGTTTGTGGACTTAATTGTTAGACGTCATATTTTGGTCTCTGTTTTCCACGTTAAAGTTTATCCTATAATCTGTGATGATCTTGGCTGCCATTCACATTAAAAAATAAGGCATTAAGAAGATAACAGAAGAATCTATTTTCAGGGACAGAGCTTATTATAAGCGAGTTGTGCTCTAGAATGTTAAAAAAAATAAGGTGGCATTGTCATCAAGGCACGTAAATGTCAATATATTTGAGTCTACTGTGGAATAATTCAGTTTCTCTAAAGAGGGATCCTGGCCATCTGAAGGATGGGATCAGAAGTGACATCATAGGGCACAGAAAAATAAGTAACAACAATAGTGAACACCACTCAGCAACAGCCACATGTCAGTAGTATGAAAACCCCTCCCCCACAAGATGATATGTTCCCAAATCCAGGGTCCTACTAGGTCGATTTTTCTCCAGCATAAAGCTATGGCTTGCTTCAGGGTTCAGGGTATGTTTGTCACTAGCTGCGTGGAGGAGGGACGGTTACCCAGGTGCCTAACCATTCCTTACCTAGACATCCGGTCATTCCCTCTATTCAACCTTGAAATTTCCACCGCTTTTCAGTTCACTGGTTCTGCTCCCCCCTGAGCCTTTCTGTGGCTTTGTGGGGTGGGTGGTCTGCCTGTTTTTCTCTGTAGAAACACAGGCTTCCTGATTTTTGTGTATCTGTGTCAATTACTTAACCATCAGCTTTCTGTCTTCTCAAAATTTGGTGATATCATTTAATGGGTCATGTCTCCTCATGTACATTCTTGGTCCTTGAGAGCTTATTCTTTTTCTGAAAAAAAAAATCCATATTCATTATTATAGTTGAATTCCATGGAAGAACATATATAAAGACACGTGTTCCATTGATTGCCTTTTACCAACAGTCCCAGCATGTGTGTTTTTGCTGGTGGAGTCTGGAGTGGCATCTGTTTATTGCATGATCTTATCAAAGCATTAGAGTAACTTGTGTGATAGTTAGCAAATGGATAAAATACTGTGTTGTGATAATATCAAATGAGGAAAGATTACAAATGGTATATTTTCCATTTGATCTTTCATTTGTAATAAGGACTAACATAAGTGAGATTGTTAGTGATTCAACACTGAAATAAAGTATCAATTACTTATATTTTAGATGTGAAGAACATTTTTATCTAAGGATACTCTGAAACCACAAGGCAATCTATTTTTAAAAAGATTAGTTACCAGCTCCAAATTCTAATTGATGTGAATAATAATAACCTCTAATTTTGTACAATGAAAAATTCTAGAAATGAACAGAAAATAGGAAATTAATATAATTTACTTATAAAAAAGAAAGATTTTGTGGAAAATACAATGTGCCCACTGACATTCGGATTAATTTCACATTTTAATTTTGTCAAGACATCTCATTGTTTTTATTGATTTTATAAATAAAACATTATTAATCTGAACTTAAAAACAAACAAAATGGAACTTTGATCTGTTTTTTGAGTTTCTACCTGAACATTCTGGTTGGGAAAAAAAATGTTTCTTAGCCAAAAAGAGAGAAAGAGAGAGAGAGAGAGGAAAAGTTTTTGTAAACAAGACGATGATCTTTAAATTTTTTGATTATAAGTCTTCCAGATTACAATAATATTACTAATACCTGCTCTTACAGATTTATGAGTATCAAATTAGGGATTGCACAAAGAGCAATAAATTCCTTTAGATATGTAATTTATTATTGCTGATCAAATCTGTAGAAATCAGAAAACCAAAACATCCATGAAATTATAGCCCATGTAATTTTCTCTTTCCACCCCTAATACTTATATGCAGAATTGTCCCCTGTGTGTCTTCTCATATTTTTTAATCCTAACCTAATAGTAGTTCATCTTTAGTCACATGGTCCAATCATATTTGCTGTTAAATGGTGTCTCCCCCAGAAGAGGCTGGGGTATAATTATGCAATTGCTGAATTTCTATCAGTAGTGCCATGATTTTGCCAGATTTCAGAGAAAACTAGACTCAGAAGCTGGCAGTTTTCTGTGGTTGCAGCTAAGCTTCTTTATACCATCTATATAGAGGGCTGAAAAGAATATAGTCACTCAAGTCTGCACAAAATGCTAAACACGTTTTCCAAGTTCATTCCACTGTAGTTTTTCAGCTATTACCTGTATCCTCAGAAGTCACCTGTCAAGGATCTGGGGATCAAAAGTATTCATTCAGTAGGTTTTTCTAGTCTTTAGTAAATCTACCAGAAATTCTAAGTATATATTAATTCATTTTTATATTTTCTTCATAATTTCTTATTGTAAAAAAAAAGTGGTGCTAGAACTTCTTTTTTGATCTATTAGAGTTTAGAGGTGATTTGCCGGAGGAATAAAAATTTGTATGGGAAAATCTTACCTTTACATCTTGAAATGTATTATAAGCTAATACAGCTATCAGCGAGTTATTGACTTCCCACTGTGAACATGTGCTCTATGTAACAACAACAGTAATTCAACTTGTAGTGAACAGGTCCAAAATGTATTCATTTATGAATAGTGTCCAAAATGCAAAGATTTTCCATCTCTTGATTTTTGTGTATCTCAAAACTTTTGTAATGATTCACACATTATGGTGAGGTGGATGGTTAAGTCAAGGACCAGCTCCATCATGGCGACATGTCCCTTGGATCCTTTTACTTCTCCTGACCTCCCTGAGTTTGGAGGCGTGTGTACTGTGTGATGTCTAATGACAGATTGGGTCTTTCCTTAATTCCTGGGGACACGTCAAGTAGGAGTTATAAGTAAACTGTTCAGTGATCTGACCAGTTTGGAGCTAATGAAACTATCTGTTTATAATGGAAACATACCAGATAGACACAGAAGCTGAATTTTTTTTCAAAAAAAAAAAAAAAGACATCGAAATATCTGACTACCATAAGCTGTCTTTGTTTCAAAAAATTACATAGGAGAAATCTCAGCATACGTATCCCCAAATCAGAATGCCAGACCCCATGAGCAATCCATGTCTGTTTTGCACAAGTATGCATTGGCTTCAGGAGCCCAGTATTTTGTTTTAAAGATATTCCTGAAAAGTTGTTCATTATTGATCCCAGAGGAGCACAGAGGAGATTGACAAGGACCACTCTGATAAGTAAAGTAAAACCAAATGGTGTCAACAATCATGAAGAGGTCTTAACTATGACACATAATTCTACCAACTCCTTAACTCGGTGGTAGAGGAAGGACACACAGGTTAGTAGCACTTTACTGTACCCTCAATTTTTAATTACATAGAGTCCTAAAAGGTACTCAAAAGTACACTACATGTTTAAATCTTAGGGTTTCTCCTGGGGGGGGGGAATGGGATTGTGATTTGAAAGGTACTAAGTATATTGGGTTCTTTTATCTTAAGCATTATTATCACACACAGAAGTATGTGAAAGTACCCATTACTAGAATCAGATACATTTAATCATAGAAAATTAAATATCATTTATGCATCGTATTTCTCACCACAAAAACTCATTAGAAAAAGAAATGGAGTTAATTTAATATACATATATTTATTAAATCATAGCTGTGTACATTAATTCAGTCATGGGGCACAATGTGCTAGTTTTATATACAATTTGAAATATTTTCATCAAACTGGTTAGCGTAGCCTTCACGGCATTTTCTTAGTTATTGTGTTAAGACATTTATATTCTACATTTAGTAAGTTTCACATGTACCCTTGTAAGATGGACCATAAATGTGGTCCCACCAATTACCCTCCCTCCACTCATCCTCCCCCCATCCCTCCCCTACCTCTCCCCTTTCCCAACATTCTTAGGCTATAATTGGGTTATAGCTTTCATAGTAGTGCTGAGTACATTGGATGCTTTTTCTTCCATTCTTGAGATACTTTGCTAAGAAAAATATGTTCCAGCTCCACCCGTGTAAACATGAAAGAGGTAAAGTCTCCATCTTTCTTTAAGGCTGCATAATATTCCATGGTGTACATATATCACAATTTATTGATCCATTCGTGGGCTGATGGGCACTTGGGCTTCTTCCATGACTTAGCAATTATGAACTGGGCTACAATAAACATTCTGGTACAAATATCTTTGTTATAGCGTGATTTTTGGTCTTCTGGATATATACCTAGGAGAGGAATTGTAGGATCGAATGGCAGGTCTATTTTTAGTTCTCCAAACATCTTTCCAAAAGGAACGCATTAGTTTGCATTCCCACCAGCAGTGTAGAAGTGTTCCCTTTTCTCCACATCCACGCCAGCATCTCCAGTTTTGGGATTTTGTGATATGGGCTAATCTTACTGGAGTTAGATGATATCTCAAAGTATTTTGATTTGCATTTCTCTGATGATTAAGGATAATGTGCATTTTTTCATATTATTTTTAGTTTTTTGAGTAACCTCTCCACTATTTTCCATAGTAGCTGTACTACTGTACATCCCCACCAACAGTGTACAAATGTTCCCCTTTTTTCACATCCTTATCAGAATTCTTTATTTTTATCTTTCTGATAAAAGCCATTTTAGCTGGGGTGAGAGGTCTTTTTGTGGTTTTGATTTCCATTTCCTTGACAATTAGTGCTCGAGCGTTTTTTCATATGCCTGTTGGCCATTTGTATATCTTCTTTTTTTTTTTTTTTTTTGCCAGGGCTGGGCTTGAACCCGCCACCTCTGGCATATGGGGCTGGTGCCCTGTCCTTGAGACACAGGCGCAACCCCATTTGTATATCTTCTTTTGAGAAATGTCTGTTGTGCAGGTCTTTTGCCCATTTTTGAATTGGATGATTTGTTTTTAAAGGACATTTACAATTTTTATGTGTCCAGAAGAAATTAACAAATAACTACACCAAAAACAAAGAGATGTCAGAGACTGTGGTCTGTGCAAGGCCCTGCCTGGGTCAGCTCTCATTGTTACCTATGGGGATTGGTAGCTGCTAAGGACTCAAAAGTGTCTGGTCCAGGTAAGTTGGCTCATGTTACAGACACTCAGATGTAATGTCCCAGCTAAGCTAAGAGGAGAAAAAAGGCAAAGAAATGTCCTATGAGTGAAGAGGGAATGCAAGGCAGCATGCATACAATGCTGCACTGCCAGGGCAAGGGTCCTGTTGGTGGTGCATAGAGTGACTGTCACTGCCTTATTGTGACAGGAGAGGAAGCAGGGATTAGGGATGGAGGTGAACACACATAAAACCAGGGCACTGGGTGGACTATTCCCTTATAGAAAGTGGAGTAGAGTCTGGATGCAGTGGCTCATGCCAGTAATCTTAGCACTCTGGGAGGCTGAGGTGGGTAGATTGCCTGAGCTCAGGAGTTTGAGACCAGCCTGAGCAAAAGTGAGACCCTGTTTCTACTGAAAATAGAATAATTAGTTGGGCACTGTGGTGGGTGCCTATAGTCCCAGCTAGTTGGGAGGCTGAGGTGAGAGGATTACTTTGAGCCCAGGAGTATGAAGTTGCTGTGAGTTATGACACCAAAGCACTCAAACACAGAGAAACTGAGTGAAACTTTGTCTCAAAAAAAAAAAAATTAAAGAAAGTGTACTACAAAACATTTTACATTTCAAGGAGAATATGTTATCTGGTCTCTGGGAGAGAAAGAAAAAGACTTCTTTGTTGGGGCAGGGGTGTGAATCCTAGGCCCTGTGATTCTAGAAGGTTTAGGATCAAAATCTGGTTGTGAAAACATCCAAGAATTTGCCAAGTCTAGTGATCTTTATGGGGTGTCTCAAAGAAGCAAACATAAAACCACTGTAGGGACCCACTGCTGTCACCCAGGTGTATCCCAGTCCCTCTAATGGTGCTCCACAAAAGAGAAGCTGGCAGGCTCACACCAAGTGTGTGAAGTCTTCTAGGCTTAATGTGGAGGAATAGGATCACATTCAGCCTCCTCTCTCCCTGGAAATCTCCTAAGAGCAACAAGGAACAGAAATACAGACTCTTATATTGAACTAAGAAGCACCTAAAATTCTAAACTGCAAAAATTAGGCAAGAAGACTGCCAAAGGCAATGGAAACTGAGTCAGAAAGAGAAAGTAGAGACAGGCTTACAGGGACTGATAGGCTGGTAAAGGAATAGCTTCAGTGCAAAAGGGCACACTCTGAGGAGCAGAGTCTCCCTGCATAAGTAGTTAAGGAACCCACACTGTAGGCAGGAGTTTTCCTGGATCTGGTGTGGTTCTAGAAAGCAGAGGAGGTGAAGTCAAATGAAGAGCCACACAGAGAGCCACCATATTTGTAGGGAGCAGTCTCCCTGCATGGAGGAGAGGATTTTTGCATTGAGAGGAACCCTAGAATATCTCCTGATTCCTCACCTCTGGCTGGGGGGAAGTAAAAGCTAAAGTAATCCACAGACAAAATTCTGTGTCTTCAACATTATTTTTGCCAGCTGGGGATATGGCCCTAGCTACTTCCTAACATAGGGATCCTGCAAAAAAGCTGGTTCGACAAAGATAGCCCCATAAAAGAAAACTGCATATCAATCTCACTATGAAAATGATATAAAATTCTAACTAAAACGTCAGGGGCTATTTTAGTCACTAGGATACAAGAGTGAAAAAACCTTTATTGGTTCTTCCAGTCAGATTGTGATAACTGTTATGGAGATAAATGGAACACAGGAAGGTGGTAGGAAGTGGGGCCATTTTATTTTAATTAGTGAGATAAGTGAAGTCTTTGTATCAAGAGGAGAGTAAAGGAAATGATATTTAAGAAGAATTGTGTATAATCATCTCCATAGGGCCTGAAATTCACTTGAGAAAATTCAGTAGCCTTTTCTAATTAAAAACCAAAATAACACTTATGAAATGCAAGTACACAGAAATGTCCTTAGCAGGCTTAAAAAAAAAAACAAAAAAACACCACAATCTCAAAGCTAGCAATGATTCACTATGACCAAAATATACCCTGAAGTGATCCATCATGAACAAGTGTCAGCAAACACCACAGACAGGAGGTGTTCTAGTCCCCCAAGATCATCAGAAAATAGAAAAATATGATGAAACTATAGAATGAATTCCTGTAAATTTAAATTCTTTTAAATTCAGTTAAAGACCAAAGAGACTGCATCAAAACCATAAGAGAATAAAAAAAGGAGAAGGAAAAACAAAGCCAAATAAGGTGAAAAGAACTTCCAGAACTAAAAAAACAGCATTATGGAAATTAGAACTCTTTTGGATGGTTAAATAGCAGATTAACCACAGTTGAAGAGAAAATTTATGAACCCCAATGTTGTGGGGAGCTAAAGTGGTGAAAAATGAAAAAAAAGGGTAGATGTCAAAGAAAAGAAGGAACAAAGGTGGTACCAGAAAGGGCTGGGGCATGTGTACCCTATTCACTGCAGGAACTGTGCCCACTTAATGTGTGCCTAAAGACAAAGCTATCAAGAAGTTGTCATTTGGAACACAGTAGAGGCTGCAGCTGTTGGACATTTCTGGTCTGAGTGTCTTCAATGCCTATTTGCTTCCCAAGCTCTATGGGAAGCTATATTCCTATGCGAGTTGTGCCCTCCATAGCTGGGTAGCTAGGAACTTTTCTTGGGAAGCTGGCAAGGATAGAACAAGCTGCCCCGTCCTGCCCTGCTCCCCCCCCCCAGCAATTTATACCTCTAGGTGCTGCCCCATGACCTCCACCAAAGCCCACATGTAAGGAGTTGAGTCCTTGAGGGCTGAAGAAAAACTATCCTTTGGAAAAAAATAAAATGGAAATTATACTGAGAAAAAAACGGGTAAGTACAATGAGAAACACGAAGCATAGAAAGAAAGTCTAATACACATTAGACTTTTAAGATGTAAAAATGCAAGGAAAGGTGAAGAAGTAAATATTTGGAGGTGAAGAAGTAAAATTTGAATAATTTTAGAATTATTGAAAGGGGTGCCTATAGCTCAGTAGTTGGGGAGCTGGGCACATGCTCCAGGGCTGGTGGGTTTGAACCCATCCTGGGCCTGCAAAACAACAACAACAACAACAACAACAACAACAACAAAGAAAAACAAATAGCTGGATGTTGTAGTGTGTGCCTAAAGTCCTAGCTACTTGGGAGGCTGAGGTAAGAGAATTGCTTAAGTCCAAGAGTTTGAGGTTGCTGTGAGCTGTGACACCACCACACTCTATCAAGGGCAACATAGTGAGACTCTGTTTCCATAAAAAAATAAATAAGATAGAATTATTGAAAGACATGACTCCTCAGATTCCAGTCCTGAGCATGAATAATTAAAAAACTCAAACCTTGACATATGGTAATGAAGTTGTAGAATATTAAAGACAAATGAAGGCTTGGCACCTGTGGCTCCAAGCAGTTAAGGCGCCGGCCACATACACCTGAGCTGGTGGGTTTGAATCCAGCCTGGCCAGCCAAACAACGACAGTTTCAGCCAGGGAATGGCGGGGCGTTGTGGTGGGTGCCTGTAGTCTCAGCTACTTGGAAGACGAGGGAGGAGAATCGCTTGAGCCCAGGAGTTGGAGGTTGCTGTGAGCTGTGATGCCACAGCACTTACCCAGGGTGACAGCTTGAGGCTCTGTCTCAAAATAAATAAATAAATAAATAAATAAATAAATAAATAAATAAATTGCAGTGAAAACACTGTGTATCAAAATTTGTATCAAAGCCCTGGTTTCAAGGAAATTTCCTGATGGATTAAATACTTAAATATGGGAAGCAAATTGTAAAACGTTTAACATAGGAACCTACCTTATAATATCAGAGGTAGGAAAGAATGGGACATAAAAAGCAAAACTGGCAAAATAAAACAAGGGTGAGTTTGGCTATATTAAATTTAAAACCCAAAATAAACAAAAAGAAAAGGTAAAGCATAGGGCAGATGAAAGTCTCCTTCCCTTCTTTCCTTCCTTCCTTCCCTTTTTTCTTTCTTTTGCTCCTTCCTTCCTTGTCCCTCCCTCCCTCTCCCTCCCTTCCCTCCTTGTGTGTTTTTGACACAATCTAACCTTGCTCTGTTTGGGCAAGAGTGCCATGGCATCAGCCTAGTTCACAGCAACCTCAAACTCCTGGGCTGAAGCCATCTTCCTGCCTTAGCCTACAGGCACCCACCACCATGCCTGGCTAATTTTTCTATTTTTTGGTAGAAATGAGGTCTCTCTTTGCTCAGTGTGGTCTCAAATTCTTGAGCTCCGGTGATCCTCCAGCCTCATCCTCTCAGAATGCTAGGATTACAATCATAAGCCACCATACCTGGGCAGAAGCAAGTATTTACTTATTTTTTCTTTCTTTCTTTTTTTTTTTTTTGAGACAGAGTCTCACTATGTCACCCTTGGTAGAGTGCTGTGGCATCACAGCTCACAGCAATCTCAAATTCTTGGGCTTAAGTGATTCTCTTGCCTCAGCCTCCCAAGTAGCGGGGACCTGCCACAATGCTCAGCCATTTTTTGGCTGTAGTTGTCATTGTTGTCTGGCAGGCCCAGGCTGGATTTGAACCCACCAGCTCCAGTGTATGTGGCCGGTGCCCTAGCTGCTGAGCTACAGGTGCTGAGCCAGAAGCAAGTATTTCTAATGCATATAATTGATAATTGATATACAGATTTATAACAAACTTTTTATTAGAAAAGACAAGCAACCCCATTAAAAACGTATGA
>CAUYQV010100013.1:0-16377 GCA_963574575.1 Galagoides demidoff | reverse complement strand
ATTGACCAATTGGATACAGAAACTCAGACCAGACATCTGTTATATACAAGAATCTCACCTTACCTTAAAAGACAAATATAGACTCAAGGTGAAGGGATGGTCATCTGTATTCCAGGTTAATGGAAAGCAGAAAAAAGCTGGTGCTGCAATTTTATTCACAGATACAATAGGTTTTAAACCAACAAAAGTAACCAAAGATAAAGATGGCCACTTTATATTTGTTAAGGGCAATACTCAATATGATGAGATCTCAATTATCAATATCTATGCACCCAACCAGAATGCACCACAATTTATAAAAGAGACTCTAACTGGCAGGAGCAACTTGATTTACCCCAGCTCCATCATAGTTAGAGGTTTTAACACTCCATTGGCAGTGTTGGAAAGATCCTCCAATAAGAAGCTTAGCAAAGATATCTTAGATTTAAATTTAACTATTCAACTTCTGGACTTATCAGACATCTACAGAACATTTCATCCTAACAAAACTGAGTACACATTTTTCTCATCAGTACATGAAACATACTCCAATATTGATCACATCTTAGGCCACAAATCTAACCTCAGCAAATTTAAAGGAATAGAAATTATTCCATACATCTTCTCGGACCATCATGGAATAAAAGATGAACTCGGCAACAGCAGAAATCTGCAGACAAGTACAAAAACATGGATGCTAAATAACCTTATGCTGAATGATAGATGGGTCAGAGATGAGATCAAGAAGGAAATTACCAAATTTTTAGAAAAAATGAGAATGAAGACATGAGATATCAGAACCTCTGGGATACCGCAAAGGCAGTCCTAAGAGGGAAATTTATAGCATTGCAAACCTTCCTCAAGAGAACAGAAAGAGAGAAAGTTAACAATTTAATAGGACATCTGAAGCAGCTGGAAAAGGCAGAGCATTCTAATCCCAAATCCAGCAGAAGAAAAGAAATAACCAAAACTAGAGCAGAGTTAAATGAGATTGAAAACAAAAGGATTATAGAACAGATCAACAAATCAAAAAGTTGGTTTTTTGAAAAAAATCAACAAAATTGATAAACATTTGGCAAACCTAACCAAGAAAAAAAGAATAAAGTCTCTAATCTCATCAATCAGAAACGGTAAAGGTGAAATAACAACAGACCCTTTAGAAATTCAAAAAATCCTTAATGAATATTACAAGAAACTTTATTCCCAGAAACATGACTATCTTAAGGAAATGGACCAATACTTGGAAGCATGTCATCTCCCAAGACTTAGCCAGAATGCAGTGAAAATGTTGAACAGTCCTATATCAAGCTCTGAAATAGTATCCACTATTCGAAATCTCCCTAAAAAGAAAAGCCCAGGACCTGACAGCTTCACGTTAGAATTCTACCAAACCTTTAAAGAGAAACTAGTACCTATACTACTTAACCTTTTCCAAAACATAGAAAAAGATGAAATACTACTCAACACATTCTATGAAGCTAACATCACCCTGATCCCCAAACCAGGAAAAGGAAAGTATAGACCAATATCACTAATGAATATTGATGCAAAAATATTCAACAAAATCCTAACAAACAGAATCTAGCAACACATCAAACAAATTATACACTACGACCAAGTGGGTTTTATCCCAGGATCTCAAGGATGGTTCAACATATGTAAGTCTATAAATGTAATTCATCACATAAAGAAATTAAAAAACAAAGACCATATCATTCTTTCAATTGTTGCAGAAAAAGCATTTGATAATATACAGCATCCCTTCACAATCAGAACACTTAAGAAAATTGGTATAGAGGGGACTTTTCTTAAACTGATAGAGGCCATCTACAGCAAACCCACAGCCAATATTGTATTGAATGTAGCTAAACTGAAATCATTTCCACTCAGATCAGGAAGCAGGCAAAGTTGCCCATTGTCTCCATTGCTCTTTAACATTGTAATGGAAGTTTTAGCCATCGCAATCAGGGAAGAAAATGCAATCAAGGGTATCCATATAGGGTCAGAAGAGATCAAACTTTCACTCTTCGCAGATGATCTGATTCTATATCTGGAAGATACCAGGGATTCTACTACTAAACTCTTAAAAGTGATCAAGGAATACAGCAGCGTCTCAGGTTACAAAATCAACACTCATAAATCAGTAACCTTCATATACAACAACAGCAGCCAAGCTGAAAGAACAGTAAAGGACTCTATCCCATTTACAGTATTTCCAAAAAAGAGGAAATATTTGGGCCTTTACCTAACAAAGGATGAGAAAGATCTTTATAAAGAGAACTATGAAACTCCAAGAAAAGAAATAGCTGTAAATGTTAACAAATGGAAAAACATACCTTGCTCATGGCTGAGAAGAATCAATATTGTTATAATGTCAATACTATCCAAAGCAATATATAATTTTAATGCAATCCCTATTAAAGCTCCACTGTCATACTCTAAAGATCTAGAAAAAATAATATATCATTTTATATGGAATCAGAAAGAAACCTGAAATAGCAAAGACATTACTCAGGAACAAAAACAAAGTAGGAATAATTATGTTACCAGACCTCAGACTATACTATAAATTGATAGTGATCAAAACAGCATGGTACTGGCACAAAAACAGAGAGGGAGAGGTATGGAATAGAATAGAGAACCAAGAGATGAATCCAGCCATGTTCCGTTATCTGATTCTTGACAAGCCAATTAAAAATATTGAGTGGGGAAATTATTCCTTATTTAACAAATGGTACTGGGTTAACTACGTGGCAGCCTGTAGAAGACTCAAACTAGACCGACACCTTTCAACATTAACTAACATAGACTCTCAATGGATTAAAGATCATCACTTAAGACATGAAACTATGAAAATACTAGAAGAAAGGGTAAGGAAAACACTTGGAAAAATTGGTGTGGGCGAAAATTTTATGAGGAGGACCCCTTGGGCAAGTGAAGCAATGTTAAAAATACACTTTTGTTACCTGATCAAACTTAAAAGTTTCTGCACAGCCAAGAACACAGTAAATAAAGTGGGTAGACAGCCCTCAGAATGCGAGAAGATATTTGCAGGTTATGTCTCTGACAAAGGTTTAACAACCAGACTCCACAGAGAACTCAAACGTATTAGCAAGAAAAAAGAAAGCGATCCCATCTCAGGGTGGGCAAGGGACGTGAATAGAAATTTCTCTAAAGAAGACAGGCACATAGCCTTCCAGATATATGAAACAATGCTCTCCATCCTTAATCATCAGAGAAATGCAAATCAAAACTACTTTGAGGTACCACCTAACTCAGTAAGATTAGCCCATATCACAAAATCCCAAAACCAGAGATGTTGGCGTGGATATGGAGAAAAGGGAATACTTCTACACTGCTGGCGGGAATGCAAATTAATTCATTCTTTTTGGAAAGACATCTGGAGAACACTTAGAGAACTGAAAATAGACCTGCCTTTTGATCCTGCAATTCCTTTATCAGTTATATATCCAGAAGAACAAAAATCGAATTACAACAGATATTTGTATCAGAGTGTTTATTGCAGCCCAATTCAGAATTGCTAGATCATGGAAGAAGCCCAAATGCCCATTGACCCACGAATGGATCAATAAATTGTGGTACATGTACACCATGGAATACTATGCAGCCCTAAAGAAAGATAGAGGCTTTACTTCCTTCATGTTTATATGGATGGAATTAGAAAATGTTATTCTTAGCAATGTATCTCAAGAATGGAAGAAAAAGTATCCAATGTACACAGCCCTACTTTGAAACTAATTCATAGCTTTTATAGGAATGTCATAACCTAATTATAGCCTTAGAATATGGGAAGGGGGTGGTGAGGGGGGTGAATGGGGGGAGGGAGGGTGATTGATGGGGTCATCTCTATAGTTTATCTTATAAGGGTACAAGTGAATCTTTCTAAAAGCAGAGTATGAATGTTTTAACTCAATAACTAAGAAAATGACATGAAGGTTATGTTAACTAGTTTGATGAGAATATTTCAAAATGTATGTGAAAATAGCACACTGTACCCCATGATTGCATTAATGTACACAGTTATGCTATAAGAAATAAAAAAAAAATTCTTCTTTTTCTATTTATAATTTTTTTTCTTTTTGAGATGGAGCCTCAAGCTGTCCACCTGGGTAGAGGTCCATGGCATCACAGCTCATAGCAACCTCCAACTCCTGGGCTCAAGCGAGTCTCCTGCCTCAGCCTCCCAAGTAGCTGGGACTACAGGTGCCCGCCACAATGCCCGGCCATCCCTTGGTTGCAGCCATCATTGCTGTTTGGCGGGACCAGACTGGGGATTCGAACTCACCACCGTAGGTGTATGTGGCTGGCGCCTTAGCCGATTGAGCCACAGGCACCGAGCCCGCTTAATAGACTTAATCCAATGTACAGAAAAAAGTTTTGACAACCTTTGTCTCTGGCTATCCATAGCCTGGATGTTGTTTATTTATTCTTGAGACCTGCGTGTCATGGCACATGAGTGCCTTCAGTGCACTCCACAATCATGTCCTTAGTCCCTCTTGCATGGTCAGCTTTATATGACCGTGTCATTGGCTGCGTGTTTCATCTGTTACCTCCATCTCACCAAGACTTAGATAATTAACTAGGAATAATCCCTGTTTTACAGGTAGTTCATAGTAAATATGACTTGATAACAAAATTAACCCCCCCCCACATGGACACACAATAAAGGAAGGAAGGGTGGGTGGGAGGGAGGAAAGAAGGGGGGAAAAAGGGAAGAGAAGGGAAAGAGTTGAGCTGAGGCAATATTTCAAAATTGCTAATTGGTATTAAGAAAGAATTAAGTAGTTAAGAATTGGAACTGAAAAAAGAAAAAAGAATTGGAACTGAAGGTGAGAGATTAATCTGAGAGACAAGTTAGACAGGCTCTACTGTTCCATGTGGAAGTAGAGTTATGGAGAGTGGGGAAGCAAGGCCGTGATGTGGGGAAAGATGTTGATAGAGAGCATGGGCCAGGAGAAGTGGCTCATGCCTGTAATCCTAACATTCCAGGTGGTCGAGGTGGGGGGATTGCTTGAGCTCAGGAATTCCAGTTTAGCCTGAGCAAGAGTGAAACTTCTATTTCTACCAAAACCAGAAAAACTAGCTAGGCATTGTGGCAGGTGCGTATAGTCCCAGCTACTCTGGAGGCTGAGAGAAGAGTATTGCTTGAGGCCAAGAGTTTGAGGTTGCTGTGAGCTATGATGCTAGGGCACTCTACCCAGGGTGACAGAGACTCTTTCTCAAAAAAAAAAAAAAAAAAAAAAGAGTAGAAAAAATACACACACAGAATCCAAGCCACACACATCATGGACAGAGCAAGAGAATTGATGTTCCGTGAACTGTATTCTACAGAGGCAACTTGAACCTTTTTGTATCAGAAACAATCTATGTTTAGAAGAGTCTCCTTGTAATCCAGAACAGCTCTTTTTCTTCATCTACCCCGGGCATGATTCATAAGATGAAACTTAGCATAAGTTTCTACAAGTTATCATCTTTATCCAAAACTTCGCCCTCCTACCCCTTACTACAGGAACACGAATGAGCCTGTTTCCGGCAAGCAAAAGGAAGATTAAATAAAAACATTATGTGAACCTAACCATTCATCTGAAGATGTTACGCAATTTTCCAGGTTTGATTATGTACTGCTGGAGATATCTCTTTGCTCCCTGCAGAGATCCTGCTGTTTCATAACCACTCTGTTTGATGTTATATGGCCATCTACAGCTGAGGCGTCTTGATACGCATTGCTCAATGATACCTAAGCTCACACTGACACATATTGGCTAGAGAGAATACCAAAATACTTTAAAACTCAATGTGCACATCTTCAACTGGTCCGTGCTAGGTATTTTAATGCACTGGTTGATTAAATATCTGGTATCATTAACTCCAATTTTAACTTCAATTAAATGTTTAGGCTCCATTTAGCCTATACTCACAAAATGGTGAATCAAGGTTCTAACTTCCAACATTTTGTAACACGATTTTTCTGTTTTAGAATGTTTTCTGTGTTGTTTTTGTACACCTTAAACTACTCATTTACTACGTGTTAAATGATTCATCTCGTAAACACTGCATTAAAGTTAAAACAACATTAACTTAAAATTTAATTTGACACCATGTTTCCTGGAATGCCAAGATAAATCCCAACTCAATGTGGGTATACAGATGGGTGTGTATGTCTTAAAAACAGTCACCTTCCGATTATGAATTTAAGTCAAAAATCATTTCTAAGAAATATTGAATTCAATTCTGCCATCCAGCTGAATTGGTTACATTTTTCAGAATCTCCACTGCCTTCTCTTAGTGAACTGCAATTTCATGCTTTAGTTAGAGATATATGAGATGAAACAGTGAGCTTTGAACACCTTGAATTTTTCCTTTCTTTTGATAATAATGCAGGTACAACAATTTTAGCTGTTGAGCTGTTGGCTCTGAGAACTAATACACGTGTATTATACATTTGGCATCCTTATTTAGGAAAATGCATAGTGTTGGCATAACCAGTGATGTTTTCAGTTGAAGGATAGAATGTCTTAGAACTTCTGTCAGGGTTTAGCATCCCTGGTATCTGTATTATATAAAGGGATCAGAGTTTGATCTGGAAGTGAAATTTAAAATCAAAGACCTTAATTGATCAACCAGTCAACACACATTTAAGAACCTGCTACAAGTCAACACACACATAGCCTGGTACAGGACTAAACCCTGTAGAAAATGTAAAATAAAAACATGATATTGATTGTTTCTGCCTTAGAAGAGGTTCTGGCCTGGATGCAAAGATAACATCTAAGCATAAGAAGCTATGAGACAACCACCTAGGATAAAATATAATGAAATGTTTGGTTATAACAGTTCGATGTCAGGACAGGGGAAACACCACAGTCTACAGTAGGGGGGAAAAGCGTTACGGATGTGAACCAAGCACTAAAAGAGGAAAGGATACGTACCAGGTACAAGTTCTGTCCTCTCCACACTCTCTTTATAGAAACATTGCTGCAAAAACCAAAAAGGTCAAGCATGGCGGCTCACGCCTGTAATCCCAGCACTCTAGGAGGCGGAGGTGGATGGTTTGTCTGAGCTCAGGAATTTGAGGCCAGCCTGAGCAAGAGTGAAACCCTGTCTCTACTAAAAATAGATAAAATAGTCGGGCATAGTGGCGGGTGCCTATAGTCCCAGCTACTTAGGAGGCTGAGGCAGGAGGATGGCTCAACCCCAGGCGTTTGTGGTTGCTGTGAGCTAGGACATCGTGGCTCAAAAAAAGAGAACAATTTACAAAAAATGAGAGTAGAGTAGGAGACAGGACTTCTCCTCTCCCTTGCTCAATCTAAATGCAGGCACTGTAGACAGTGCTAAAAAAAACCTCTCTGAATGGTTCCTGCCAATCTCCATTTGAATCAACCACTCCTTTCAACATTTGGGCCCTTTTTAGGGTAGTATATAAAGAACATGATCTTTAAGGTCCAAAAATTTTAGCCCAGTCTTGATCTGGTCCTTTCACTGCCTCTACAAGACCCTTGATGGATTACACGACCTCAGTTTTCATGTTGGTAACAGGACTGTCGGAGAACTAAATAACCCAATACAGGACAGCACCTGGCACATACATGCAGTTGGTGAAGAGTCACAGGATCATCCTATGTTATCAACTCCTGTTCTTAACTTAAGATCCTCAGTCAACCTCTACACATTATCTGGACATTTCAGATTGAGCCATATGAAAACTGCCAACATGCAACTCTTCTGACTTACAAAAATGACAGTTTTATGTGAATTGATCTAATGAATGTTAGTACCTTAGCTTACTCTAGTCATGGGCGTACTTTCTCTAGTCTTATAAGATCTAGAGATCAAATCAAGGAGTTAGTAATCTCCTGGAACCCTGAGGAAGGGATACAGACATGTAAGTTTTGATTCAGTAGAGAGAAATCCAAGTTTTGAAAGTCAGATTTGTGGGCATCTCTGATGGGGTTATTTGGTAGAGAGTGAACATCATTCCTGGGTGGCTGGACTTGATTGAATAAGGGATAGAAAGACAGGGGATATGAACGTGGACTGTTCATTACCTTTGCACATGGGCGGTCAGAGTCTCCCTTCTCAAGCCCTGAGACTCTTCACTGCCATAGGCACCCAATTATCTCTCTGGGGGATACGGCAGGAGTCAGCGCTAGGTTGAGCAGTGTCAGCCTTTGCAAGGTAGTGCAAATCCAGTAAAGAACCCAAGCTAGGCAAGAAACTATAGGTCTGTTTACTGTATATGCTTTTAAATGTTCCCAGATAAAAACCTCCATTTGTCAATGACCCAGCAGGGAGTAAATGAAAATGCTTATTCAGACCCCTCAGCTGAGACAGCTCCTTTAATCCCCTGGCTGATGAGATAACGCGGTAGGATTACGATAATCAACTTGCAGTCTGTCCTCTATTAGTGCTTAAAACTATAGCAGTTCATAAGCACTGGAAGAGGTTTCTTCATTTACATAATATAGTGACAGATTTCACCCTTCTGGGACCATCCATTATCTCCCTATCCCTCCCTTGAAGTATTTCAAATAGATACAATTATACGGAGGACCATTTGACAATTGCTTTTCTAAATGCCCAAACTTTGAAGAAGAAACAACAAAAAAACATAGGCATTGCCCATCATTGACTTAAGTCACTAAATTATAAACATATCTAGATATTAACAGTGACATTAAGCCTCTCAGCTTCCTCTCAGAGTGAGAATTACAATGAAGTGTCTGTGAAAATGGTATGTAAATAATAATGCACAGACTTTTCTTAAAATACGTTCTATATCACTATTAGTTTATACAGTGACATTTTCAAGTTATTTCCCGCTACATCCTTTCCTAGTTAGCCGACATCCAGCCCACTGACAAAGAAAGCAGGCACTTTCGGGGACACGTTTTTTTAAAAGTTGGTTAAAATTCACGTTAGGAAATTGCGAAAGTTTAGATAATTCATTCAAACTTGGCTTTTTTCCATGCACTTTTCTAAAGAAAATTTAAAGTGTCAAAAATACATATCTTGTGCTCATTATTAAATGCTAAATACCACAGTGTTTTGAGCTGCCTCGTGGCCATTGTAAAGAAAACAGGTGTTCTGATAGATTATAAAGTGTGAGTCAGATGATGTGTAGGACAGAATTTTAATGAGGCTGCAAGCACAGAACTCTGACTGGCCTCTTGAATATGATGCTAAAACCCTGAAAGTAAGTCTTAAAGACAAAATAGCAGGAACACAACTCAAGAGGCTTTCATTAATAATCAACAAGTAAATAGGACGTGTAAAATCCTTCCACGGAGGTGGCTTTTGCATTTCAATGCCATTTAATATAGCATTAGTCTCAGGAGAAGGTGGGTATAATTTGAAAGGACATCCAAGTCTTTGTATATATGCAAAAATATGAAGAATGTGTCTTAATTGCTACATGAAGTTACTAGTGGAGACCACATGCAGAAGCCAGAATTCTCCTAAGCCCAGCGGTTCCAGTAGAGAGGGGAAAATGCTCCTGAGAGGGGCGTCAAAGAAAAATTCTCAATTTCTTTAATTAGGTTTCTATTTAGAAAACTTCTGCGAAACTTATCTTTGCTACCTTTTATATTTTTCATTAGCAGGTCTACAAAAGATACGTTGGTGAAAACCCACTTGGAGTTTTAAGTAGGTGATGGAATTTTGGAAGAAAGATCCATGCTATAAATCTGGAATCTCTGACATCGTCAGGAAGTAAAGACTATGCTTTAAGTTAGATGTTATCTGTTATTAACAAATGTGAGTTTGGGGGTACCTGTTCTCCTTTTCAGAAATCTAGGTCATATCTTATTGCCCTTATTTTTTCCCCTCTACATTTTCCCCGACATTTAGAGATAGTTATACAGGCAGGTCCTGTGTTACAGACGAGATACATTCTGTAGGTTTGTTCTGAATTTGAATTTGTATGTAAGTTTTGGACAGGTACATTTACCTGTTATCCACAATTTGTAAGTACGAGTTGTACATAACCCAGATGTTTGTAACTTGAAGACTGTCTGTATATATTATATATTCAATAGTTTAGATAACAAATTAGCATTTTGTTATGTTTTCTGGCACTCATATATAATCATGATCAAGAGAAATTGCTGAAAAAAATCTATATCCTCAGGCCAATATGTTAGTTTCTTCACAGCAAAGCCAGAAAATTCATCAAATGGGCAGAATTTTCTTTCACATGAATAAAATTTCCTTTAACTAAATAATTATAATTAACAAGAAAACTTAAACACAAACTTATTTTCATTTGCCCCAAATATTTATAGAGTAAATTAAATATTTCCCTATGATTCCCTTACTTTCTTTGACCGACTTTAGGTTCTTTGAGGGGAGAGCTCCGAAAACTTCCACCGTGGTCTTCCAGGACTTAGTACAGCGCCTGTCTCTCTAATCACTGGAAATATTCCATTGAGATTTATTTGCATGAATAAAAGAGCTAGAATCTATGCATGATATAGATACTTCTGAATAAGTATTAAGACCACATGAAAAGAGAATCTACAAAATCCTTTCTAAATTACATATCTCTGGATTTAAAAATCATCCAAACTCTATGAAACAACACTATGTTTAACTGTCTAGATTTGCTGTGAAATAACCAATGCTACTTTCCTACCATTTGTGTTAAAGAGACACACCTATACCTAGACTCCATTTGCAGTCTACGTTCCGTAGACAGTAGAAACGTCGTCACTGCCCCAGTTCTGTTCATGTCCATGTTCATGTCCATGTAACATGAAGCACATATGATTCATGCTAAATGCACTTCGCCAGTGACATCTGTCACACCGAAAGGGAAGTATGTATCATGTGGACAGGAACCAAATGACTTTACCACTCGGACCCTCTGTGTTTGTCTTCAAGAACATGCTGGCCCAGATAGTTCTCCTTACCATGTGATACGAGTAATCATTTCTGCCTCTGCACACATCATCCCTGTTGTAGGGAATGCCCTTTCTCAATTGCTACTTAGATTTTACCTGTCTGTCATCCAGGCCCCACACTTCCCCTACAAAGCACTTGGGGAATTTCTAAAGAGCCCTCTAATTCCTCTGGAATCTCTAGCTCTCTTTTTTCCTAACAATTACTTGCCAATTCTTATTAAATAGATTTTATTATCATTATTTATTTTTATGGGAATCATGGTATTTCTAACCACGTTTCAAACCCTGAAGACATCCGTATGTTTTTCCCTGGGATGAACACGGTTACTGGGCTGAACCCTATTGGTAGCACCACGCCTGAAATTCCTGCGGCAGCACAGTAGAAACCTTAGAAAGCACTGGGGCATTACGGCCCCACTTGCCTCACTATCCCACCAGGAAGCTGATGAGTCCAGGGTCATAACTGGCGGTTCACTTCCCTGGCTTCTCTACAAGATGGCCAGCTCCTTACGGGTAGGGTAGGGATGGTATGTTGGCATCTCCAGTACTTTGAATAATACCCAGTAAATGTGGATTGGCACTTGATGACAGCTTTGGGGAAGAATCAAAGAGAATCTTGAGATTCAGTAAATTGAAATGCCCAATGTGAGGTCATGGGGCCACTGAGTTGCAGAGAACAGGGAGAAGCCTGTACTGCCTGCCCTCTGGTCCACAGAGCATACAGCCTGAATCACCAGCAACCTGGGCATTTAAGGAAGCAGCTAGGAGAACAGAAGGCTAAACAGGAGACATTATGCAGATGCCTTATCATCCTTCCTATGCAGAGACTGCGGCATCGATTGGACCACGGTGAGACCCAGGAGAAGGGGATCTTAGTCAGCAGGACGGTGACTGCCGCCAACTCAATAGCACAGCTAACAATAGGATGTCAGTGAAGGAGAAACTGCTTTTCCTCTCACAGAAGTGGCTCCTGAATGTCTAGGGCGAGGTATTTTGAGAAACAGGAAAGCTTCTGCTGAATGGATATGGACTCATCACAGACGATGACCGACTGTCCCCCCAGGCTAAGAATCAGCTATGTCATTAGAGTGGAGAGTTTGTGTGTTCAGGCCACACCTGCTTTACAGTGGGCACCCCCGTGGATCCCACAAATGGCGTGTGTCCCAAAGACAGAGCACACGACATGCCGGAGCAGACATTTGGAAATATAAGTAATGAGGCTTCACGGAGGATCTACATATTTAAGTGTTTTCCACCAAACAGGCTCATAAGGCATTTATATGCCTGCTATAAAACTGAGCACTTTAACTTCTGGGAAGCAGGCTTTACTTTCATTACCCATTTTCAGCCTGTATTTACTGTTTACTTTCCTTTCACTGAACTTTACTCTATTATTAAAATGATATTCTATATTTTATTGCCTCTGAACATCTCTGAGTAAAACATATTTTAGTGGCCAAATAAGTGCAGGAAGGCTTTAAAGAGGCCTTTTCAAAAACCCTCGCACAGCCCATGGGTCATGTAAGTGACGTGGTACTAAGGAAGATAAAAGAGAGCTCAAAGTAAACCATTATTCCTTACTTTCTATCCAATTAAATTAAAGCCAACAAATGGCCTAAACCCCAGTGGAATGAGAGTTACAGATTTTATCTCATGTCTATGAAAAATGAGACTTTGGGGAAACCTTTGTGTTTCAACTCTTCCACAATAAAATCATATCTTCAGACCCGTTACACCTAGTCCCATTTTCTTTCAAAATCCAATCCCCTATCACTTCTTTATTCGTGCGCTAATCAATTATAATTTAAGGGCCCTGACAACTAGGAGTGTTCTGCGATCGCTCTTATCATCCTTGCTTCAGCGAAAGATACAATACTGCAACGTATCCATTTAAAAATTATAAAAGGAGGAAAAAACACAAGAAAACTATTTCATAAAAATAGACACCACACAGGCCCAGACACAGGGAAAAAAAAAATTAAATTGTTTTTCCTGGAGTTCCATAGGTAATTCTGACATTTGTGTCACTCGAGGGCAATGGAGAAGCCATATTTTAAAAATAATTTTGTAATAAATCTCAGCTCTCTTCTAAACCTAAGAGGTGTAGTTAGGAGGCTAAATATAATGCCAAAGAACCATCTGTGAAAGGAAAATAAACATACAAAGATGCTATTCCTTTTTGGTTGTTTTAGAGGAACTGATAGCACCTGTACATAAATGCATTACAGCCAGCGATCCCTAATGCATCTCTGGGAGGGGAGGAATTGTAATCCAGATAATGCAAAATAAAAATTATGCTTATCGTACATTTTCATGCACCTCAGCATCCAATGTTAGAGTATCAATTTCAAATGAACTAATTTGAAACAGTGTTGATGAAACTCAATTTAAATGAGCAAGAATCAAAGTTGCCCCCTAACAGCTGTGTGGGCCATACTAAATTATTTTAGCAACTAAGCATATCACTCAGTTTATATCAGAGATCTCTTATTGGATACATTTAATCCCTAAACATTCAATGTAGATGCCATTCTCAAATGCTCTTCATGAATCTGCATGTCACGTTCCTTACCTACCATTACCCAGGTAATCCAGTTACCCATTCAAGGTATCTTTTGAGTTTATTTACAGCCAGATCCCACTAATAGTCAACTGCTTTCAAGTCTAGAGCTTTCCAATCCAATTATGAAGTACCCAAATGATCCTTCAAACAGAATGTCACATGCCTCACAAGCTCAGGATTAGAGCTTTACATTAAAATCCGTGTGTGTTGCTCCTGAAGCCCCCAATAACTTTCTAGGTTTGCCTCTATGAGAAACTTAAACTGAGAAATTCTACCTCAAATTGCACTCTTCTTTGGGAAATAAAGGCATCCCTTGGTATTTGGCTACCCAAAATGTTGAATCCCGCCTTAACTGAATTGATTAAATGCATCCCTGTAAATATTTGACAAGCGTACCAACACTTCTTTTGTTTATGCCTGTGACAGACATAATTAATTGATCACCAGTCTCTGTCTGCTTAGTTCAGGCTCGTCCTTGTAAGGCTCAAGGCACAGCCTACCAAGGATACCAGGCAGTCATGACCAAAGGATTGGAGCTTACAATCACAATTCGTGTCCATTTCTTTTATTTATAGAGAAGAAAATTAAAATTTACAGGGAGATGTGAATTCCTCTCTGCCAGAAATCTAGTTAAAAGTAGAGTCCTGGTGATTGCATTTAGGGCAAGTCCTCTTATGACAAAAGAATGCAAATTCCTTATCTCTTATAGGAATTGTTAACAAAGAAGCATTAAGGTTGATTAGTGCTGGTGGTGATTAGAAGGAGGCTGGCGCTGTCCTAGACAGAAAAAGGAGAAATGTAGCTATCTGTAACTATTCCAGGCATCTCTTTCTCAGAAGTAGCTGAATCCCATTCCCTCCTAAAGGCGCAACTCATATTTTACTTTCTCCTTGAAATTTTTTCTTACCCATGGGCCTCTCTAAAATCAAAGACAATCACTTTTCCTCTGACTTGCCCGTCTTTCATCTGTCCTCCTCGGAGCATAATCAACACTGTCTTTGTGCATACTTTATCTGTTCTCTACTAGATTGTGGGTTAGTTAAGGACACTGGGCTATTCTTATTGATCTTTGAATATATGCTAATCCTTTATCCCAGGGCTTTATCTGTAGAAGGTATGGCCTAAGTGTGGGATGAATGGCATGGAGCAAAATAGAAGGTAAGGATGGCAGGAAGAAGGAGTTGATGCCGTGTTCAAACGTGATCTCACTTAGCTTCTTCCCCAAACGCATTGCTCTCTATTTGTTCTTATTATCCCACATGTACTTTACTTAGGAACCACCTCATAATAAAATGAGAAATGAAGAAAAGCTGGGGCTTAATAATTGTATTTGGAAACACAATGGCATTGAAGATTTTACACCAAAACATCAGAAGTATTGCAATTGCAATTTAAGGGATACAGATAAAATCACAGGTGGAGTTCCCCAATCCAAACCAAACAAAATAATATAAACTCAACTCAACTAAAATATCAACATCTTTCCCTTTTTATTTTTCTTTCTTTTTTTATAAAAACAAGCATTGATTGTTTTTTCCCTATAATAATAGCTTGGGCAAATAATGACTGCGAACTATTTATGGCGTGAAACAAAATGCTGATACTCTACATCTATTCCTCTTTTCATTCAAAGTGTTCTTCTGTCCACAGACACTTTCACACTGCTGGTGGGACTGCAAACTAACACAACCTTTTTGGAAGGAAGTATGAAGAATCTTCGAAGAACTCAAACTAGACCTGCCATTTGATCCTGCAATCCCATTACTGGGCATCTACCCAGAAGAAAACAAAAATCATTTTATGACAAGGACATTTGTTTATCACAACTTGATTTACAATCACCAAACTGTGGAGACAACCTACATGTCCACCAATCCAGAAATGGACTCACAAGCTATGCTATATGTGTGCCATGGAATACTACTCAGCCGCTAAAAAAAGTTGGAGACTTTACATCTTTTCTATTAACCTGGAGTTGAAACACATTCTCCTTAGTAAAGCACCATAAGAATGGAGAAGCAAGAATCCAATGTACTCAACTCTGATAAGATGAAAATTGATGACCTAGTACATTGTGAGGGATGGAGGAAGGGGGAGTGATGAGAGGGAAAGAGGGAGGTGATGGGGGGTCACGGTGTGTGACACACTTCTCGGAGACAGGACACAATTGTAAGAGGGATTCTACTAACAAATGCAATCAGTGTAACCTGGTTCTCTGTGCCTGAATCCTCAACAATAAAAAAAGAAAAGAAAAGAAAACAAAACAAAAAACCAAGTGTTCTTCTGAGCGCAATGGCATTTTCAAATGGAGCAGGCAAGCTTTACAAATTTGTGATAGTTTCCTTCTACACAGATGATAAATTCACTAGATGCATCATGAGATCCCACAGGTATGGTTACAGATAGTATTTCAGGAAAGTTCACGTTAGTGGACACGTGACAAACTGCCTTAGAGGTATTAGCAAGCATAGTGTTGCGCTTGCAAGACACGGTAAAAAGAAAGCCGCTGTGAACTTGGAAACTTTAGAGGTTAAATGACATGCGTTAATATGGTCACATTCCAAACTGAACAAATCCATTTCATATTCCAGTACATGTTAAAAATAAACATCAATTAAATCAAATTGAACACACTTTTATTGAGAGCCTATTTGTGCCGAGGGCTCTGGATGTAAACCTATAGGACACACTGATTTGCTGTTAAGAATTTAGCAGGTAATGAAAATACAGCGAGATATGACCATAGCTAAAAATCATTCTTTTTTTTTTTGAGACGGAGCCTCAAGCTATCCCCCTGGGTAGAGTGCTGTGGCATCACAGCTCATAGCAACCTCCAACTCCTGGGCTCAAGAGAGTCTCCTGCCTCCGCCTCTCAAGTAGCCGGGACCACAGGTGCCCGCCATAATGCCCGGCCAT